>OVBE01006393.1:0-19960 GCA_900406425.1 Iberis pinnata | reverse complement strand
CTTTCTTCAGTTTGTACACATAATCTGGGTTTTTATCATCTTCAAAATCCTTTGGTTGTTCCACAAACACCTCTTCCTATAAAATCCCGTTTAGGAAAGCACTTTTAACATCCATCTGGTGCAGTTTGAACCCTATCACACATGCCATGCCAATAAGAAATCTAATGGATTCAAGACGTGCTACTGGTGCGAAGGTTTCGTCAAAGTCAATTCCTTCAATACGCGAGTAGCCTTGAGCTACCAGTCTTGCCTTGTTGCGTACTACATGTCCAGTTTCATTAATCTTATTCTTGGATACCCATTTGGTACCTACCACATTTACATTCTCTGGTCTTGGAACCAAAGTCCATACATCACTTCTTGTAAATTGCTCCAACTCTTCTTGCATTGACACTATCCAGTATTCATCTTGCAAAGCTTCCATATGTGTCTTTGGTTCTATTGATGACACGAAACAAGAGTATCCCACCAATTCTCGAAAGTTTATCTGCTTCTTTCTGGTCACTCTCCCATCAGTCACATTTCCAATTACATCCTTTTCAGAGTGATTACGATGTACACTAGGATTAATCATTTCATGTGGTTCCTCAGATTCCACTATGTTTCCATCATCTTCAATACCATCTGATGAATGTGTTTGTTTTTCTACTGCTAGGTCCAATCTTGTGATCCCCTCAGAGATGTGTTGCAGATCATCAAACACAACATTCACAGTTTCCATCACAGTTCTGGTTCTTTTGTTAAATACTCTGTAGGCTGTGCTGACAACAGAGTACCCCAAAAAGATTCCTTCATCACTTTTGGCATCAAATTTTCCCAGTTGATTTTGTCATTGAGTATGTAGCACATACACCCAAAGACATGAAAATAATTCATACTGGGAGGTTTTCCTTTCCACAAATCATACGATGTAGTGGATGTACCTTTCCTAACATACACCCTGTTAATGATGTAGCATGATGTGCTCACAGCTTCAGCCCAGAAATGTTTTGCTACTTGATTTGCATGCAGCATGACTCGTGCCATTTTTTGTAAAGTCCTATTCTTTCTCTCTACTACCCTATTCTGCTGAGGTGTTCTAGGTGCAGACATCCGATGCATTATTCCTTGATCAGCACAAAACTTCTCGAATGTTTCATTTAGAAATTCTCCTCCTCTATCACTCCTGATGCTTTTGATAGCACCTTTTCATTCTTAAGCTGAAGAGCTAAGATCCGAAAACTTTCAATTGTTTCGGATTTTTCTCTTAGAAATCTCACCCATGTGTATCTGGTGTAATCATCTACCAGCACAAAGATATACCGTTTTCTAGCTATACTTTCAACCTGAATGGGTCCCATTAGATCCATATGGACTAAATCAAGTGGACCTTTGGTAGTTATTTCGGAAACCTTGGGATGATGAACATTGATCTGTTTTCTTTTTGAGCATGGTCCGCACACAAAGCTATCATCATTCTTCAACTTTGGTAGTCCTCTAAAAAGTTCATGATTCACCAGTTTGAGTAACGTCTTGACATTCATATGACCTAACTTTCGGTGCCACTGATCAAGTTTACTAGGAGCTTTTACTATGAGACATTGTTCATTTGGTTTCCACATGTAACGGTTACTTCCAGTTCTGATTCCTTGAAGTTTCACATCTCCTGTGTTGTCCACAACATGACATTGTTTCTTTGTGAAGGTCACAACCAGAACTTCATCACATAGCTGGCTGATACTAATAAGATTTGCAGTCAACCCTTCAACTATGAATACATCTTGCAATTTCGGGTTGCTGTCACCTGTAGTGTCACCTTTTCCACATATTTTTCCTTTAGCTCCCCCACCAAATGTGACCTTCCCAACATTTGCAGATTCCACATCTTTTAAAGATTCTATTCGTCCTATTATGTGTCTTGAACAACCATTGTCAAAATACCAGGTACTATCTTGTGACCCGGTAACACTTACTTCAGAAGTTAGTGCTGAGTAGCAATATAATAACTCTTTTCTTACCCAAACATGGTTCCTATACCGCTTAGCAATATGATAAGCTCTTTCATGTAATACTTGAAAAATCCTCTCATGCCACCATTCACATTCAAGTTTACGATGTCCTCATTCCTTGCAGTAGCTACATTTAAACCAACAACGATTGTATCTTCTCTTTTCACCTCTGGCATTAGATGTTCCTTTCTTGTGTTGTGACACAACTGGTGTTTTGGTTCAATTGTCTAATACATTACCACTGGCTTTCACAAATTTGGTAGTCTTAATTATGTTGCCTTCATACCCCAAACCATGATTACCATGTCTTCCCATCATGAGCAGTTGATCAAGATCTTGAGTTCCTTTTGAGAGCATCTTGATTTGCTTTAACTGATTACTTAGTTGGTTTTGTAACAGCCTGTTTTATTCCTTTTCATCAAGCAGCTCTGTCCTCAGAATGTCCACAACTTCTGTAAGAGTCTGATTTTCAACTCGCAATTCTTTATTCTGCATATGGCACGCTGCCAACGCAACGCACAATTCACCTTCTTCAGTGGGTATCTTTTCACATTCGGACTCAGTGTCTGAGTCTTCTTCAATGATTCCAACATAGGCCACAAGGTTCAGTATCTCATCTTCATTGCTCTCTTCGGAGTCCGTGTCATCACTACCATCATATTGACTGACAAACGACTTCTTCTTATGCTTCTGTGTGTTGATACATTCAGATTTTACGTGTCCAAACCCCTTGCACTCTTGACACTTGATGGTTTCCTTCTTTTTAAAATTCGGACAATCTGCCTTATAGTGACCAAAACCCTTGCACTCATGACATTGTATATCACTTCTTCGATAATTCCTATCCATGTTTGTTCTCATCTTAGGTTTAGCTTGATGAGATGGATCACAGTGTTGTCCTCGATCAAACTTCTTGAAGTACTTTTTGATAATGAGTCCCACCATATCCTCGAGAGTGTCTGAAGTCTGTGGTTCTATTGCTGTGAACGCCACACCACCTTTCTTTTTAGGTTCTTCCTGTTCGATTTCAAGTTCTCGAGCTTGCATCATCCCCACAACCTGCTCAAATTCCATTTCATTCGAGTTTTTGGAAATCTGAAGTGCCGATTTGTGAGACTGGTACTGACTTGGGAGACACCTCAAAAACTTCTTCACAAGTTTTTTATCCTTGTAGGTTTTGCCTAAAGCATCAGATGCATTGGCAATAGATGACAGTTTCCCACTGAACTCTTTGATGCTTTCATCCTCTCCCATCTTTATTCTTTCAAATTCTGAGGCCAATAAGTCCATTCTTGTTCTTCTAACATCATCAGTTCCTTCATATGTAGTATGAAGAGTGTCCCATGCTGATTTTGAAGTCTTGCAACCTTGTACACGTTTGAACTGATCTTTTGTTAGTGAACACCAGATGGTTGAGAGAGCTTTTGAGTTATATTTGGATATGAGTTTCTCAGCCTTTGTCCACTCACTTGATTCTCTATCAATCCATTCTCCTTTTTCGTCCTTTTTAACTGGTACCGTCTATCCTGAGGTAACAACATTCCAAGCTTCCTCATCTATCCCTTTGAGTAGCTCACGGAACTGGACTTTCCACCATCCAAAATTGTCGAGATCCAGTAGTACCGAACGGGGCATAGATAGTTGCGTGTTCTCCATTCTTCGTCACAGGATCTTCACCTGTCTGTGAAAGATTTCGTGTCTTTCGTCAAGTGCCCGCTCTCATACCAATTGAAAGATTGGTAGAACACACAAGTATAACTAGCTTAAGATTGAACGATTATTAAGCACACAAGTATTTATTTAACTTGTTTAATAATTTATTACAACACAATAACCTTATTAGCTTAAAACTAACCCCAACCCAAACTGTTCTTTTTCACAAGATCTGAAATCTCTCGAACAGACTCACAACTCTCACCTTTTACCCTAAAAGATTGCGGCTCAAAAGTGTAAATGTTTCTCTACACTTTTGAGCCCTTAAATAACATTCTAACCCTAACAATACTTTCCAAAACTTCATAAGTTTTCTTTTTCTTCATGTTCGTAAACTTCATTTTTCTTGTCTGCACCTCAGCTTTCCTTTTCTTGTTAGCCCACTTTAATCTAACCGCATCTCCTTAAAACGACACCGTCTTATCCTCGACTGGTTCATATCTTCATGTCCCTTTCAACCCTCCTTAAACTAAGCTTTGTTTTTAAAACCTAGTTTACTTGTTGTTGAGCATATTCCAAACTTGTTTATGAGCATCACAAAAGTCTCCATCTTCAAAGCTTTTGTGAAGATGTTTGCAATCTGTTTTGTAGGTCCACAATGTTAAAAGCTTATCTCACCATTGTTAACAAGATCACATGGAGAATGAAATCTGAAACCTATGTGTTTCCATCTCCCATGAAAAACAGGGTTCTTGGGCAGCTTAATGGTGGATGTATTGTCACATAAGATCAGAGTGCTCCCTCCTGAATCATTTCTTAACTCAACCATAACTCTCCCAAGCCAAATTTCTTGACACACGCATACTAAAGCTGCCATATACTCTGCTTCAGTGGTGGATAGGATACTTCTTTGAACACCAAGACACTGCTGCAACATCCAAAAGAAAAACATAACCATAAGTGCTTTTCTACTGTCTACGTCTCCTGAAAAATCGCTGTCAGTGTATACCAACAATATTCATGTTCCTCCTCTCTTATACCATATTCCAAAATCAATTTTACCTCTTAAGTACCTTAGCACTTTTTTAGCTGCTTGATAATGTAATTCAGTATGTTTGGACATGTATCGACTTAACATACGTACATAGAATCGTAGATAAGGTCTGGTGATTGTAATGTACATTAAGCTTCCAACAATAGAATTGTAGAAGGTCTCATATAATCTTTTCCCTCCTGCATCCAAATTCACTTTACTTCCATGCACCAAAAGATTCCTCACTGCATTACAATCTTGCATTTGAAAACATTTTAGAATCTTTAATGCATACTTTGATTGAGAAATATGTATTCCACGTTCAGTCTGCATTACTTTAATTCCCAAAAATATCTCATCTTGCCCAAATCAATCATATCAAACACATTTTGCATTGACTCTTTGAAACCTTCTATCAAGGTTTCATCATTTCCTGTGTAGATAAGATCATCTACATAGATACTGACAAACAAAACATTACATGAATCACTTGATTTCAAAAATAGTGTTTCTTCATTGTGGGATTACAAAAGACCTTCCCTAATAAAATATTCTTCAATTTGGCTAAACCATACCCTTAGAGCTTGTTTTAGCCCATACAAGGCTTTGTGAAGCTTGCGCACTTTTCCTTCTTCTCCCTTAACTTCATAGTCTTGTGGTTGTTGGATGTATACATCTTACTTGGGGATTCCATGGATAAATGCAGACTTTACATCAAGTTGATAGATTGTCCAAGCTTTCTGAGCAGCAATATTGAGAATGATCGTGATTGTGTCCATCCTAGCAACAAGTGCATAAACCTCTGAGTAGTCAATTTTATGTTTTGTGAATACCATTTTGCTACTAATCTAGCTTTGTACTTGTTAACCTCTCCATGTTCATTCAATTTGGTCTTGTAGATCCATTTAACTCCAATACACTTGGCTCCTTTTCGTAGATATTCAAGGATCCATTTATGATTCCTCATGATTGAGTTTTCTCTTTATTCATGGCTTCCCTCCATTCCTCATTCTTTTCTGCTTCTTCATAGCTGTCTGGATCATTTGAGTTCAAGTTGATCATGTTCTCTTTGTCAGCTATGTTTTATATTCATTCCACATCATATAGTCATCCAGGTATTGTGGGGTGATTTGATGATGATTCTTCTTGCTCTGATTTGGGTTGATGATGATTCTTCTTGCTTTGATTTGATTTGATCATGATTCTTTTTTGAGTCTGATTTCCTCTAGTTTTGTTTTCATCAGCTTTACCTTCACCAGTTTCTTCTGAATTTAGAGATTCTTCATTGAGATTTTCTGCATTTTGCAGAGGTAGTACAATCTCTTCTTCATCATTGTTTTTTTCTTCACTTTCTTACCATATTGCACCATTTATATTTTCTCCATTGCTTCTCATCTGGTTTGTAATGGTTAAGATACGGGTAAAGTATTCCTCAACTTTCTCATATTCTTTCATCTCTAAAACCTCAAAATCTCTTCTTAGCTTTTGTAGAAAGGATCTCTTAACACGAGCATTACCTCCAAATTTTCTCTCCATTGAGTCCTAAATAATCTTGGATGTCTTCCTATCCAAGATTCGTTCAAAAGTGACTCTATCTATGAACTAATAGAGATAATGTTTCATTTTATGATCATTTGTTATGGCATCCTCAAGCAATCATCTTTGTTCTTCTGTCAGAAGTGTTGTGTCTTGTGGTTCTTCAAAACCATTTTCAATCAGTTTCCACAATTCTTTGGCTCGAAAGAAATTTTTTTATTACTTCACTCTAATGATCCCAATGATCATCGAATTGAGGAAGCTTCATCTTATCATCTCCCATCTTCTTCTGTTGTCACTTTGAAGTTGTGGCTTCTTTTTCTTCTTTTTCATAAAATTGAGTTCTGATACCAATTGTAAACATAACTGCTCTTTAGTTTTATGAAAACTCAATTCATTAATGAAATTCAGATGGCTTATAAAACTTTTACAACTTGAAACAAAAAGTTCCTAAAAGACTGCAGAAAATAACAACCAAGTAAACAATTAACTTAGCCACTACTTTTAAAAACAAAAACATAAATTACTTAGTCAATGTCTAACACACTTGTTGAATCAACTTATTTCTTATTTGAAAATCGCTCCAACACTGCTAGCTTAAGTAAGACATGATTAGTTGTTTGTGTTCTGATGCAAAAGTGATGAATTTCATATTGCTACTCTTCGCGAGATGCACGACCTCTCTACGTGCTAAAACCCCCTATCTTAACCTTTGCCAAGTCTTTAGTGTATGGACGGTGTGTTTAAAACACGCAGCTAACCTCACAGCTTTTGATGATGCCTTCCAAGCCCCGTCCAGGTAAAAATCTCAATATGTCTTGGTCGTTGGTATTTTTAAATGCTCGTGCCTTCTAACTTCTGCCGATCTTAATTGTGCCTCTGTCCATTCTTTTGCTCAAATAATTGTTGATGATATCACTTCGTGTATTGATTTTTTCAACATTTTGTTCATAACTTTTTTAGATCGGTTAAACTCTAATTGGTAACTCTTATGCGATATTATATTAAGCTTTTTTTCAAAATTCATTTGTTTTGTGTATAATATATGTTTTCTGTCTATAATAAGATATTGTTTTACAATTTTCTTTTCTGTATTATGTTTTCGGAGAACAAAATATATTTTTGACGATTTTTTACTTCTAAGTTTTATGTGTTAATTTAGGCGTTATATATATATCCTTTCTTGTATTCTGTTTTGATTTATAGAATACAATCACCTTTTACTATATTTCGATAGGTGATTGATTCAAAGGACGTATCATAAACGGCTTAGTAAAAGCTAGAGATGAGTATAGTTGAGATTTAATTATAAGAACCTCATCAAATATTTAGAAACCAACAAAATATAGGAAAATTTGTGTGACAGACAATTCCTATGGCATAAAATACATTAAATCATATACGCTGCCAACTTAAATAATTGCAATGAATTGATATGAGAAATGAAAATCAATTTGGGCATAAAACAACAAGAAAAAAGCTTCCCTTCGTCCAACGGAATTATTGATGTTCAATGCATTTCCCACTTTTTTTTTTTGTACTTACTCATCAACTAAAGACTACAAGGAATAATAATAAAGATATTGTTGACACCGTATTACAAAACCAAAATATTAAGAATGTTAAATTGTCAAAGCCGTACCTATTCACTTGTTGTATCTAATAATGGTTCCATTAACATAAAACAAATACTATCTTTAAAGAAACATGACAAGTATTTCATATTTTTTACTAGATAAGTTTGGTCAATCAAAGAATGTGCGTATATTAATTAAACAACTCCACCGATTAATGGAAAAAAGATTATGGCTACTCCTCTCAACAAGATAATATGCTTGATTCCCAATTCTTTTGCGATAACATTATTAATTTTGGGACCTCATAACACAAAAAAACTAGTATGTTACTATGTTATAATATTCATTTGGCAACATCAATTCCTAACTTTTTTCCAAAAAACATCAATTAATAAGATTATGATAGTTATTAAAATAGTAGCTTTTGTGTATGTGTGTTCCATCACTTCGATTTAATCTTTTATCCTCATCCCTTCGATTTTATAAATCATATATGCTTGTCATATGATGAAACACGTCTCTTATATCATAAAGCATTGTAATTAACTCACGTCTTGCCCATACTAATTATTTTAATAATATTGGCACATATTAGTATTATCCTCACCCACCTAATTTGAATATTTAAGTGTCCGATCAAGTTTTTCTACTTTTTGAAAAATTAGAATAACTAATAAGCCGGTAGTTAAAAGATAATGATTGAGTGGTAGAGCCACCATGAGCATAATGTATTGAAGTTACAACAACATCATAAATCTATACATTAATTAAATTTTTAACTATAGTGCTTACTAATCTTTAGTCTTAACTTGTCGGTTAGGACATGCAAAATTGCATACCACCAAGAAGCACATATTAAATAATAAATCTAGAACAAAATTGATTACTTAAGTAGTTGGTGGGAGACATTATTCATTATTTAATGATAACCACTTAATTATTTGCATAAAAAGATGACCACGAAATTATTCAACTTTTGTTAATTAGTTAATTTTAATGTCACATCAAGGACCTTCCGTTTTCTTTTTGAGCCATTACCGACAAATCTTTTAATAGATACTAGTACATATTTTTTTGGAAAATTTACATATTTTTCATATATAGTTTTGTTATGTGTTTTTACTTGTATATGTAACTCAATGTTCATTTTTGTTGGTGCACACACAAAAAATGTTCATGTTTGTTTTATCGATTTTTCATTGTTTTTTAAACTATTTTGAACTATTTTCTTAATCATATATGTAAATTTTTTCTAAAACATTAGCATGACCGACCGCCGGATTTGTTAGTATGAAACCTTTAAATTAATAAAATCAAGGGGAATTGCATTGTATAACCATATTATACTCTAAAATTAAGTAACTATCACTTAAAACATAGGTGAACTATGCAATTTTTTTATAAATTTTATTTTACTCTTTCTCTTTCTCTTTTTTACTCTATATCACTCTCTGTCTCTTTCTCATTATCGTCTCTCACTCATTCGCTTATTTTTTTCACCCTCTTTCTATATTATAGAATAAAACTCAACGTTTGAAAAATGGACATAGATTTGATGAAATGAATGCAACTATTTTTGGGAAGAGATCCGAATCATTCTCATTAATATATATTACGATAAATGTATGTTGGTAATAAAATTTCAAAACTCATATATATATATATATATATAGGGGAATACCACTCAATAACAATTATATAGTCTATAATTAGGAAAATAACCACTACCTTTTAGGTTTACTATGCATTTATTAAAAAAATGTCAATTTACCCTCTCTCTCTCATTTTTTTGGGTCAACCTATGTTATGGATAATTAGACTATTGGTTTTGGTAGTTAGTATATTTTGTGGTTTATGGTTTGTATTTTCAGTTTGGAATTTATATTTTAGGTTTAGAGTTTATATTTTGGGTTTAGTGTTTATATTTTTAGTTTAAGGTTTAAAATTTATGTTTTGGGTTTAGAGTTTATATTTTGGGTTTAAGGTTTATAATTTGGGTTTAGGTTTATATTTTGGATTTAAAGTTTATATTTTGGCTTTAAGATTTATACTTTGGGTTTAGGATTTATAGTTTTGGTTTAGAGTATTTATGGGTTTATGATTTATAAATTGGGTTTGAGGTTTATTTTGGATTTAGAGTTTATATTTTGGGTTTAGTTTATATTTTGGGTTTAAGGTTTATATTCAGGTCAATAAACCATTGTGGGTTAAAGGTTTTTTCTTTAGGAATTATATTCTGAGTTTAGAGTTTTGTGTTTAAGGTTTATATTTTTTGTTTAGGATTTATATTTTTGTGTTTAGGGTCTATATTTTTGTTTAGGGTTTATATTTTTCGTTTAAGGTTTAAATTTTTTGTTTAGGATTTATATTTTGTGTTTAAGATATATATTTTGTCTTTAGGGTTTATTTACATTAGTAGTCCGACTTTTGTTTTTGAATAGTCCGACTACTGTATTTGAGTAGTCCGACTATTTCTTCGTTTATATTTCACTAAAACGTTAATTTACTACTCACTATTTAAAAAAGATAAGTATGATTTTTAATAATTTAAATCATGTTCGATGTACAAAAAAATGTTTCTTAATTAATTTTTTGTGATTTGATTATATGAATTTATATGATTTTATTTGCAAACAAGTGAGTGGCTGGAACTTTTTTAAAAAAAGAAGAGAGAGAAACTTGAAAAGACATAGATGAGATAGCTAGTTACTTCTACTTGCGCATGTGGTTGAAACGAAGGGCAAGAGTATCATATCTTGTGTATATTTATATATAGTATCTAATTATATACAAAAATGACTATTCACTTAATTACTCACCTATGGATGGTTATTGCTGCAGATAATCCTAAAATTACTTAGCCGTTTTGTCTCTTTTTTACATGTTTATTTTCATCCTTACTTTTTTCTAAATTTGATTTTTATTAGTAGATACGGAGGAATATGTGTTCGCTAATCTATTTTTGATTTATTTGATTTTTTTTGTCACCTTGTGAACAATCCTTATTTCATATGTTTTCTTTATGCTCTCATACTTTTTGCTCTCTTTTTTGCATTTGGTTTGTTGAGGGTTCCTCGTAGTTTTATTGTTAGATTTTCGGATTAGTCATATTCATCTTCACTTATCTTTCTGTTTTGTGTTGTTTCGATTTTGTATTTTTTTCCCAAGTTTTAAATTAGGTTGATTTCAGTTAAGTATGTTTTTTTGTTATTTTTTCACTAATTCGCATCTTCGATTGTGTATTTTCTATGTTTCTTTTTAATATTTCATATTGATATTAAAATGTAGTGCATATTTTTATGTATAATATAAATAATTCTTTATAATATCTTATTAGTAAATATTATATCTATATAATTGTATAGTAAAATCTTTATTAAAATATAATCTTTATAATAATATTTTTTAATTATAAATATATTCGTCTCATCCGTTTCTTCTTTTTTTTCTCTACAATCCACTTCCTCTTTCATCCATGCTATAATATCCGTTTCTATAAAATTATTATGGCTACTCTAACCAACTGTGTTGTCGGTTTTATTTATGATTGGAAAAATTTAGGATTTTTCTTCTTTTGTGTTTGCATAGTGTATATTATGAGTTCCTTTAATTTTTCTTTATTATTGTAATTTATAAAATTTCAAGATAATTCAATTGATTACTCAACTTTTAGTATTCATAAACGCACTTTGCATTTTCTATTGCAGGTTGATTTCTCTAATATTTTTGTTTATTCTGTTCATTTACTACTATTTGAGTTTGCTTGTAATTCGCACATATATGATTTTTTAGCTTAAAAGAAATGAGGAAGTTGAACTGTGTATTAGGGATGGAATTATTATCAGGATCCGAGATCCGATCCGGGATTCGTTCTAAAAATTAGGATATTGAGGAGCCTGAATTCGAATCCGGATAGTAAAATCTACGATACGCACGAATCCAAATCAAGATATTAGAATTTATTAGATATTCGGATCCGGACCTATATATGTATTAAATAAATGTAATATATATATTATGTTATTTTATATATTTTGCAAATATATATATATATATATATATATATATATTACGTTATTTTTTTTAAAAAAAACTTAAATAGTATTTTTCTTATTTAAAATATATAAAATTTTATTTATTTATAAAAATAATTTAAAATATAATTTATAATTAGTTTTATATTTTGAAAAAATTCTAAAAATTTCAGTTCTTTTGTTAAATTTTGCTTTGAATACGAATCTGGATACTTATATCTGCTGATGTCTTGACTTTTCAAATGATATCTAAATCCTGGATATTAGGCTATCTCAGATCTACATATCTTTTTCACGGATCAAACGAACTCATGCTAAGTATGATAATTAATAAATTAAATTAATAATCGCATGAAAGATACATATTTTTTGGAACATTTAATAAAAAATCGAGTTTATTGCTGAGTGAGTCCGAGTTAGAGTAATAAGTTTTTTTAGGTTGCTTTTGATTGTTTTTTTTGGATTTTTGGGATTTGAAAGTTGTAATTAGGAGATGGATAATGTTACAAAATTTTAGAACATGTGAAATGAGGTAAATTTTCTACTTTATATATGTATATGTAGATAATATATTTTAATTAATCATTTGGGCCATATTTCAGAAGTTTTTGTAGGCCTTTACTTATTCATTATTTTAGAAAGACTTTTCAAATATATGGATGATGAATTTTGTTATTTCAAATTACAAAGTATAGTGATGATTAGACGATTTTTATTTATTATTTTATTTTATGGTTTAATATTTTTATAATTTAAAATTATATGTTTTTGTAAATTTTTATTTAATTAATGAATATAGATAGGATAATGATAGGTTCGGGATTTTAATCCAAATTTACACAAGAGAGAAAAAATCTAAGTAGTATAGCTAGGGTCGAATTCCACAAGGACCAGATAGCACGACTTTCAGTTTTATGTCAAATCAAGGTAAGACATAATAAAATGTGTGGTTGTAACTATGACCAAAAGCAATAACGGTAATTTAAAACGAAGTAAATCAAATAACTAAGACGTCAAGCAATAGAGAATTTCCACAAATATTAAGATTTAAAAGTCAAGGTTAACATGCATGATTTCTTTGAAAATAGTTCTCAACATGAAAGACATAATTAGATTAATCTTCTCTCAGAGTATCAAGCCCTATGTTCGAATTAATAGAAACAAATTTTCGTCGTATCTAACTAATTCAACCATGCATTAATGTTCAAATTCAGTTGTTCATAGACATTCAAGACAATACTCTCGCAAGCAAGAACATCTATTTATCTAGACTAGATCATATTTCTAAACCAAATCTCATTGTGTTTATCAATATATTGTGAATGAATTAGTTAGCTACTCTAATTCATGCATTAAGAACAAACCTAAACTAAAAACCTATGTTAAACCCTAACTATCAAACCTGATTTTCCTGAAAAATTTCTAAAACCTAACTAGGAAACTTACTCATACATGGAAATAGGAACAAAAAGCACGATTAAAGATTGCATCAATGAACAAAAACCAATTATATAAATAATAGACAAAGTTTAGAATTCTTCTCCAAAATACAGTGGTTCAGAATCCGTCTCTCTGAAAAGGCTCTAAAATCTAAAAGGGTGTAAGTGCGTAAAGAGAAAATAACACAAACCCTAAGACTTTTATAGTGCAAAATAAAAAATAAAAAATAATAAAAAAATCTTGAGGGTAATTTTGTAATTTTGAAAAACTTCATTCATCTTCGTCCATAGGGATCAATCGATCTCTATGGGGATCGATCAATATGTCTTCATTGGAGATCGATCTTAGTGAAAGAACTATCGATTTGAATTTACGTAAAAGTTCAGATGATATGGATCGACCGACCCATGCAGGGATTGATCGATCCATGCATGGATCGATCGATCTCTTCTTTGACAATGCACATATCGGTCTTTCTCTTCCTGGATCGATCCCGTCGTCTACATACTTAGCCATTTCGCGCCTGAAACCTTATGAAATCCATCATTTGTCTCCAAAACGACCCGAACACCTAAAATCCAGAAAATATACCAAAACTACAGGGAAAACACTCGGATAATGCCAAATAGCAAGTGTAAATACCCACTATAAGGCATTAAAACCGAGTAATATCATGTAACATATATCTATGTTTATTGTTGTCTCTAGTATTATGTTAATGTAGCTATTTAGGTAAATTTTGTCCATATCTTTGCTTTTTCAAATAAATAAGTGGGTTATATTGAATTTTTGTCTTTTCAAATTTTAGAGATATATGTTATATAAAGCGTCATAATCATTATTATGAGTATTAAAATTTAGTAATTAAAATTTAAACTATGTAAAATTAAGAGATTATGTAAGGTATTTGTCATAATTTTATATCATGTAAAAATGAGGTGGTTCTCTCTAACATTCGACTCTATATATATATATATATATATAGATATATATTTAATAACCGACAATAATAGTTAATAAATTACTGTAGCTAATGGGAAGAATACAATTTCCAGATGTTTTTAGGTTAACTTTGTTTGATTTTGATTTGTTAGTATTAGAAGGTTATAAATAGAAAGTGAAGAATAATCAGTGATGTGTGAAAAAATAGGAGTAATGGGTGATCCATGTTTCGCATAATTTGTAAACAAAACATGAAAATATTAACTCTGGATCGACATAATATAAAAGATGAACAGACAAACTATACCAATTGGAAAGGATAATAATTATTATTATATATAAAAACAAAATATATATTGTGGTTCGAGTATGTATTCATGATATCTCTCTTTGTTTTCTCATTTTCTATCAACATGACATATTTAATATCTACTGTATTTTTATCCACTCTAAACCAAATTTTGTTATATTCTCTTGTTTCATATTTGTGTAACCATCATTTTTTCTTTGCTAACATTTTTATAGTAGGACTTTACTTATTCGGTTTCTCTAATACTGACATGAAGATGTGAATACACCCAATATATCTCTTAAAACATGCATTATCACATATACATCACATGCTACTTATTCATTTTCTCGAATATCGACATGAAGATGTTATCGTTTTTGAATACATCCAATTTATCTCTTATAACATGCATTATCACATATACATTAAAGGCTCAAAATCCTTAAAATCTGTAGAAATCCATGCTAGTATTACTTGGTTAAATGTTTTCTTACCCATATGATTGAACACCAATGCATTATTTTCTTACTTTTTTCTCGTAGTTAGCCTCTATTTAATTTGTGTATAACAAAAATATTTCTAAAATGTTGATTTTTGAGTATTGTTTCTATAAGTAAGTTTTTTTTGTCAAACCCATCTTTTCAGGCTTTGGAGATGAAATCTCCCACATACAAAAAATCCTAGAATAGAAAATGATAATACAAATTACAGTACATAAAAGAAACTTCAAATCATCTAGGATTGGAAGGAAACTAATCTTATTGACAACAATGAACACTCTAAAGAGATCATTGAAATAGTCAATAATAACTTCAAACTTGGAATGCCTTGTCAAAAGCTGTAATTCCGAGAGCAACATTTGCAAGTAACCTCCAACTTCAAACATTGTAAAGACAATTTTCAGAGTTAATATTCTCATAACCGCATAAGACGGTAAATTAGAGCAAACCGCACAAGACGGTAACAGAGGGACAACCGTACAATACGGTAAACGAGAAACCACCGCACAAGACGATAAAAAAGAGCTGACCACATAAGACGGTAAAAGAGAGACAACCGCACAAGACGGTAAAATAGAACCAACCGTAGAAGAAAGTGACATAGAACAAACCGTACACGACGGTTAAAGAGAGACGGATTTTGAAGACCAACCTGGATTCGGGTTGGTGAAGGATTGACTCACAATAAACTGGAGGAAAGATATAAGAACCATCTGTATCCATAAGCTTTTTCGACCCTTAGTAATACCGTACCAAAGCCAATTGAGACTAATATAACAGTAGTAATTATTCTGATCTAAGCACACTCCAATGTCTAATTCCTAAAAAACAATCAGTAAAATCCACAAAGCATAATACACGGTTCTAAGACCGATTACCTTCAGCGACAGAACCGAAACACTACAAAGGTCCGAGGGAAGTAAAGATCTCCGAGAGGTGCTATGAAGAGGCCGAACTCCGGCGCATAGCAAGACAAAAAGAAGCACAACAGCTCGACAGAGAAACGTGATGAACAGATCCCAGTGAGAAAGACTCTTCCTTGACCCATAAGATAAAGTGGCTTTTTCTTCATCTCTAAAGTATTAGACTTCAAGATAGGCTTCATCACTATGGACGGCGGAGTCCACACGAGCAAGAGAAGGAAGAGATCTTGAGATCTCTGGCGACGACGGTGGCCAAGACAAGCAAAGAACCTTCAAAGATTTGAAAGCAAGACAGAGGATAACATGAAGATAAAGGCGTACACCAACAAGGAGAGACGGACGGTAGAGTAGAGGAGGCGATGCCGGCAGGAAGCACCGTCGCCGATGTTGAAAATTGGCATATTTGGACTTACCTCGTAAATCGTGTTTGGGAGGATTTGCTCGACGGCGCTAGGGTGAACTAAAGCTCCATGTAGTTGCTGCTATATTTTTTTGACCCGTATAAGTAAGTTAAACTTAGAAATTTTTAAAGTAAACGATTAATTAAATAATTTATATATTTATCTAGAAATAGATTCTTGGTAATTATCATAAATTACATATCATATCATATCATTGTATTTCTTATATATATGATTAATCAAATTCTAGAATTATAGTTTTGATTAATTAGGCTACAAATTTACAAAATATCAAATAATTTAATATTATGTTTAAGAAAAATTAGAAAATAAGACTAACGTACATCAAATATTATCATTGGATAATGAATGTTGTAATTTTATATCATAATGTTTAGTAAAATTTGTTGATCTAAAATATATTTTTTAATTTTTCTATTTCTTTTCAATCTTAAATACTATATTTATGAGGTAATTATGGAATTGGTAAAGAAATATTTTTTCAAATTTTAAAAGAAATTTTTCGATTAGAAGTGGAGAATGTTTATGTGTTATAATTTTAAAACATGTGAAATGAGGTGGTATTTTATGTGAAGAGAGAGTGTTCAACTTTATATATTGATATAGATATGTTGCTACTCTCCTTCAATAAAATTAAGCAAATCTTCCAAATTTTTATAGATTATTTTGGTTTCCAAATAAATTTGAATACCGAGATGAAAATTGATGTGCTTTAATTATTCGGGTAATAATAAAGTAATGGAAAGCGAGTGATGGAACTAAAGAAACACTAATAAAATGGAAAAAAATACGAATAGAACTCGAAATAATTCGGGACCATATTCGCCCACCAATACCAAGCTTTAACTAATATTTATTCATATCACAATTATGCTTTGTGGCAAAGTGATAACACTTAACCTAAAGCTCGACCACTTTTCTTTTCAAATTCATATTTTGCAAAGCCATTATAATGATCTTGAGCGGGATCATATTTTAAAGTTAACATATAGACATAGTGATCGGATTTTTTTATTTTAAACGAAAGTATGTGATTTAAAATGTAATGGTAAGCTTAAAGTTACGTTCTCTGTTTAGACCACTCATCACTGCTTCAAAGCATTCTCTTGTGTAATTAATACTCCATTTTATACACTTTTTCACTGTTAATGTTTTTTTCTTTTACACGTACAAACATTAGGCAACTAATTTTGACTTAAAAATGTGTAAGTGTGGGCTAAACTATTGATTAAAAGACCTTTTTTTGTTAATGAACTAATGATTAAAAGACTTCTTCATTATATATATATATATATTTTATTTTTTTGAACTCAATACTATGAGCTTAATGCTTNTTTTTTTTTTTTTTTTTTTGCATTTTATCTTGAAACATGGATTCCTCATGTGTAAAATTCCATCATCGACGGAATATTTAAAAACGTTTTAAGATTTATAATCCATTAGATAAATATTTAATTTTATTAGTATGTGTATACTAACCTTCCCAAAAATTAAGACGTCATACTTTTTTGGTATCTTTGAAGACAAGTGGATCATTATATATAGGTCCAACTTTTTATCTCATTTATCCATATTACGATCGAGCTATATTGTCGCCATCAAGCAATTGATGTATCTGGCTTCGACATATATACACCTAGCTATGGCCTAACTTATATAATTGCGTATAAAAAGAAGACCATTAGAACAATATATATAAACAGTGGAGACAAAAAGAAAAACAAAGAAATATACGAGTCAAATTGCCAACAACTATTTCAAATATTAAGTCGAATGTTTGATGGATCCAATAATGCGAGATATATAAGACATATAATAAAATTATAACATTAGAACGTCCTTATGTTATTATTGAGTCTTGAACCACTTTTATTGTTGAATGAATGTATACTACGAATATGCTCATTTGCAAAATAATTGTGCTGCTTTAAAGTTAACACACCAGTTATATAAATTATGTCTTAGTAAACAAAAAAAATATAACTATGTTTTAAGGTTGTTAAAGTATTTATGAAACCATGTGCTTTCGCTATATAGTTAACCCTAATTTTGATAAAAAAACATCAAATACAAGTGAAGCAAAATCCTCACCGTCATGTGTATAATAGACCTGACCACACACGTGTGGCTTTTTTGTACTTGTTCTCGGTTTTTTTGCTTTTAATGATTTATATGTTTCTTAAAAGAAATTAAAATCGAATCTGTAATTTTAAAGTTAACTCAGGGGCAAATATATATATTCCATGGATTTTGCTAAGATCTTGTCTTCTTGATTTCTTTTAGTTTTATATTATAAATAAGAATGCAACTTGTGTGTACTGTTTGTTACTGAAAAAAAAAAGAGATTTGTCATGTAGTGACGACAATGAACATAATAAGGACTAAGCTCTGGCCATCTTTATATCGAAAGATCAGTTTTTAGCATATAGATACATTCTTTATTTCAACTGTGACATATTTTACTACAAGGTACGAGTGAAGACATATCCGCATATTCTAGTTTTTTTGAGGATATCCAAGATCTAAATCCGGATCCATGAAAAAAAGGATTCGACTCCGAATCCAAGATATTCGCGGATATCCGGATCTAAAACCAAGATTAAAAGACTGATTTTTGTATAAAAAGCTAAATATATTTTAAAACTGAATTTTTATAAATATAAAACTAATTATAGAATATGTATTTAAATGTATTTTTAAAATAAATAAAGATGTATATATTTTAAAATAATACAAATTAAAATATTTAAAAGTGTTATTATTAAAATAATATAATATATATTTAAAAATATAACAAAATATCATAACATATATTAAAATACATATTTTAAATATATTTAATATATAGATCCGGATCTGGATATCTGAACTTTTAAATTTTAATATTCGGATCCGATTCCGGACTCATCGGATATCTTAATTTTTGGAGCAGATTCTGATAATAATTTCACCCGTGTTACAAGGTCATTTATGAAACGTTACTTGTGATATAAGACTCTGGACAAGCGAAGAGAAAGGAGATGTCTTAATTTAAAGTAACCCGTTTTAGACAATAGAATGATCTGTTATAGTACCCATCCGGTCTTAATCATTTTAGATCTATGAGATATTAGTATTGATGGGTCCAAGAGGTGTTGATTTTGGTCGTGCCATATTAAACTGGTTTTGGGCTGGCCAAGCTATTAGATCTGCATATAGCCCTTCTTTAGTTATAGCACTTGGCCGATTGATCTTTAAAAGCCCAACTTGATCTCATTGGTTATTTAAGTTTTAGTCTCAAATCACATTGGCTAAGTACTAGGTCGAAATTCGTACTGATGATTTATTACTTTGATATAGATCGATATCCTCATCAACTTCCTTTTATTTATGTATTGTTCTTATTCAAGAAATGAAAGAGGCCAGTGTACAAAATTGTCACGAGAAACCCAAATGGATGTACGAGAGCTTTTTTTTCACGAATCTCTTGATGTACAACAAAGAATAAGAAAAGTGTGTCATAATATCATGCATGATGAGATTTGACAGAGTTCTATTCACCTATACTGATTTCATGCATCATCTTTTTGATGTGATCCTAGGTGTGAGGATCCAGTCCCTGAATGCTTCTCCAATGGTTG
>OVBE01006392.1:0-19963 GCA_900406425.1 Iberis pinnata | reverse complement strand
ATAATATTATAGTATATTTAATTAAATGTTATCTTTTTATATTAAAAATATTTTAATCTAATTTATTATTTTAAAATACTATAGTATTCTAAAATATCTATTTTATTATTTTAATAAAAATATTATGGAATAGTTGATGTATTATTTAGTTTATTATTTTATTGAAATATTAAAAATATTTAATTTATTATTTAATTAAAATATTAAATTTATTATTTTAATTGATTTTAAAATATTTTTGGTGTATTAGTTTAAAATTAATATTAAAAGATTTAATATTGAAAATATTTAGCGTAAAATTTATTGGATTGAACTAAAATGCAATTTATTATCGTTTTTATAATTTAAATTTTAAATTAGTGTTCTAAATCGCTTGGGGGTTAAATGATGAGAACAAATAGTTGAGGGGGTCGGGTAAGAAACAATCTAAATTCAGGTGGGAAATTAAGGAGTTCCAAAGTTCTTGAGAAAAAAAAATTGGATGGATAAGGGTGAGGGGTTCATGTAAGGCGCAATCTAAGTTCATGTGGGAAAGTAAAGAGCTCTAAAATTCAAGAGAAAAAATTGGATAGATAAAGTTGAGGGAAGCTAGTGAAATCAGCCCTAGAAAAAACATCAAAATATGAATGAATTAGTTTGTAACACATATTGTGGTGTGTTCTATTATTTCAAATAACATAGTTATCAATAGCATTTTATAACTACGAAACAAAAAAATATTTTTTTTGAAATGTAGAAACTAAGAAAAATTGATTGGTAAGGTACTTTTTACAATTTTTATGAAGGTATTTTTAAAAATTTTGTATTTATGTTTTTTACTTAGTAAATAATTACCTGGTTAATCATGGATATTAAAATCTGAATTATTCATAATTATTCATAAGAAGGGTGAATGATTTGTGTCGATGAAAAATACTCATTTAAAAAATTAAGAAATAAAAGTACCTATTTTCCAGAAATTACCCATTTTCTAACTTAAAAACCAAAAATCACTCAAATTGCTAAAATACTCTAGAAAATAATAATAGTAGACATATTAACTAAATCCTTAGACATTGTAACTTTTTAATTGGTGGTTTTTCAACCATGATACTAATGTAGATGAGAGTAAAAAATATTAAATAATTTTTGAGGAATAAATTATTATAATTTCGTAATACGAATAATTAAAGAGAGAGTAATTTATTAAGAACTATTTTTTTCTTCTTTTGTCTTATTTTGGTTTTTGTGTGTATCTTTTTCATGTGTTTTGTAAACTGAATTCTAAATTTTATACCTATATATTTCCCCTCTATTTTTTTTAAATTGTTATTTATGTCCACATTTAATTACTAACTCGCTAACAAAAAGAAGAAAAAAACTACTCCCTCTTGTTTCTATATAATAGATTTTTTAAACTTTTCACATATATTAAAAAAACATATTAATGGTTGATAATAAGTACATTGATTTTTGTACATAACAATTTTCTATAATTTAAACCAATAGTAATTCAACAAATTCAAAATTTTCAATCAATGTTTATTAAAATCTACAATTTCTCAATAAATATTACATAAAAAACTGAAAAAATCTATCTTTTAGAAACAAATTTAAAATCCAAAACATCCACCTCTTAGAAAAAGAGGGAATACTAATTTTATTTGAATATTCATGCTTTAAATGTAATATTTGTATTATTTTTTATATTTTGTAATCACCGGGTGAATATTTGTCTTTCTCTCACATCAATATTTTATTTTCTTTTTATCGTTTTTCATGTTATTTTTAATCCGTTAACGTCCCAAGAAGTTCAATAATCATTTTTTGTCTCATGTTTTGAATCCGATTATGAGTTCAAAATACATTAAAAAAAACAACTTTCATAATTTTTAAAGAATATCCACCTCATAATTTTTAGTGGGATATTTATTGGTAATGGCAAATGGAAATTTAAGAGGTACATGACCAGAAGTAACTGTACCGACAGCTGAAATTGGTTTAATTACATGAGACAAATGAGAACCGAGAAATTATGTGCAAAAGTAAAGTAGGACACGTTAAGGAAACTCTACTTTATTAGTGTAGAAGATAGGTAGTTAGACTATCATCCTTACCCAAGAGAATCAAATAGAGTTTTTGACAGTCATGAAAATTATACAGAATCCAGCCAATCCCAACAAAATCATGTAGTTGTTACATTGTCAATATCATCCAATACGTTAACTAGCACATCAGACCATAACGACAAACTCAACGTAGCATGAACATCGATACTTCCGTCTTCGATCCCTTGAAAAACTACGAGTTTGCCACCAATTCCATTACCCGGTCCAGCTCGAACCGCGATAGGCTTACCCAAACCAAAATCATTATCGTAGACTTGGAACCATGGAGAGCTAGTCACCATCAAAGAGTGATCACCCATTTTACTTGTAACATTAATTTTTGGGATCTTAATGTCTCTAACCCAATTCTCAGCAGAAGTTTTAAAATTTTCATTAGTTTGTGACCTCACAATATCACTTATTTGCAAAGATGCCCATCCCAATCCATGATCGACCAGATCTCCCACAGTGGCTGTAGCCATTGCGACATTGACTAAATTCCCGAAACACTCTTTACGTACTGGAGGCTCTAGCCTCTGCCTCAAATCCGCTGCTACTTTACAATAAGTCTTTTCTTCTCTGTTTAATCCACTGTGTTTTGCGATTGATCGCCATAGATGTGCTAAAACGGCTTGAAGTGATGAGATTTTTATATCAACGAGGCCAATTTCTTCGTTAGCTTTAGCTTTGAGATATGAAATTGTCTTCTTTGTAAAGTGGAAAACTCTCTCTTTCGTCATTGAGGTCTCCGTCTCCGTCTCTGTGTCTGTCTCTGTGTCAATCTCTGAAAGCGGAATATGGATTGGGTAATCGATCTCGTCCAGGAACCATCCTATGAGGTGAAGAGGCTGAAGATCCTCGCGTTGGCCAGTCAAGCAGATCTTTGACCAATCATGAAAGAATTTCCAGATGGAAGATCCATCAGCCACCAAGTGATTGTAACCGAAACTAATGAAGATACCGTCTTTGATCTCAGTAATTTGTAGAGCAAGCAAAGGCTCTGAGATACCGTCAATGTTTTTGACACCATTCATGGGGAAGAAAAGCTTAAAGAAATTAGGAACAGAGCCATGAGGTTGAAGGAGATCACTTACCGAAACAGATTCGGCTATGGCGTGGATGAATTTAGCACCGAAGCCGTCGTTGCAGTCGATGTAAAACGACACCGTGTTGTCTTCGTGATTGTTTTCTTTCACAAGACGACCAGCTAAAGGGAAGTAGATCTCTAGAGCAGAAGCTAAAGAGGTTTTCAATCTAGAGATGCAACTGGCTTCCGGGTCGGGTTTGGGGAACAGAAGACCTCTTTGCATATAATCCAGATAAAGAAGGGTGAGATCCG
Organism: Iberis pinnata; assembly: GCA_900406425.1. Classification (NCBI taxonomy): domain Eukaryota; kingdom Viridiplantae; phylum Streptophyta; class Magnoliopsida; order Brassicales; family Brassicaceae; genus Iberis; species Iberis pinnata. Next base: position 16,537 of record OVBE01006392.1, on the reverse strand, counting down.
ATGGAGCAAGATGGATCTTTTTCCGGCTTGAGTGATTGTTGTTTCCGGGACTAATAATGGTCGAAGAAATCACAGAGACTTTAGCCATTTTGCTTATGGTGTATGTATGATGTCCAAACTCAAAATGTACATAAAGAAACAATTGCAAATACCAACTCTAACCGATAACAAATTGTCGGACCATTAAAAGGGAAACCGTATAGAAATAGGTAAAATATAGGCTATGTAACGGCTAATTAGAAAAAATTAGCGGGACGGTACACTATACTGCAGTTTGTGCAGAAAACGGAATAAATATAGTTTATAAAAGAATAAACGATACATGATTGTTTTTTATAATAACAAAAATAAATGGTGTGAAATTAATTTAAAAAAATAAAATTTAGTAAAAAAAAAAAATGAATAGCTGTAATAACATATTAATCATTAAAATTTACAGCACTTTCGAGTATTCGGTGTGGTTTGGTACGGTTCCTTCGAATTTTAGATAATTTGAATAGAAAAAAAAATCTGTTTATTACTAATATTATGTAATTTAAATAGAAAGATTGTCAAAAATACCACAAAAAAACTAAATATATTCCAAAAGTACCACACACTCCCAAAAGTTCCAAAAATACCACATTTTTTCAAAATACCACAAATTTGTTTTATTCCAAAAATATCACAAAATTTAAAATAACTTTATAACTTTAAATTTAAATCCAAAAATGAAACCCTACCCCCCTTCTAAACTAAACCTAAACCCTAAAAACTTTAAGATTCACTTTTTATATTTGTAGTATTTTTGGAACATTTTGGAATGTGTGGTATTTGTAGAACTTTTAGGAGTGTGTGGTATTTTTGAAATTTGAATTTCTTTTGATGGTATTTGAAGGAATTTCTCTTTTATAAATATATGTAATTGTATTATTTATTTTATTGTGAAGTTTTGCTAGTTTGGATAGTTCGATTCAATTCTAAAATTTGGTCGGTTCTGATTTTGTATAATAGATTTTAATATTTATTTGGGTAATTTCATAATTTGGTTCCAATTTAAAATCAAATATTTCGTTTTAGTTTGAATTGGTTTTTTGAATATTTATTATCAAACCTAATTGATTTTATAAATTAATAAAAAAAATTGATTACAAAAAGAATCATTGCATTACGGAAAAAAAAAACACCCTTGCTTCATGTTTCCCCCTAAAATCACTAATAATAATGGTGTAGATCAACGAAACACACCTTATATGATGCGTTTTTAATGTGGCCGCACAATTGAAGCTTTTATGTGAAAAAAGCATTTTTCAAAACAATTTTTTTTTTTTTTTATAAATACCATCAAAAACTAAATTTAATCCAAACATACTACACACTTCCAAAAGTTCCAATAATACTACATATTTTTGCAAAAATACAACAAAAATGTTTTTGTTCAAAAAATACTACAAAATTTGAAATAGTTTTAAAACTTCAAATTTAAATCCCAAAACCAAATCCTACATCCTTCAAAACTAAACCATAAACTCTATTTAGTGAACCCAAACCCAAAATTTTAAATTCTAAACTCTAAGAATTTATTTTTTATGTTGGTAATATTTTTGGAACATTTGAGAGTGTGTGATATTTTTGAAACTTTTAGGGGTTTGTAGTATTTTTTGAATTTGAACTTTTTTACGATATTTTAAGGGATTATTCAAAAAAATTGTTTTAACAAAAAAACACAAAACGCCCGCATTTAACATAATTGGTTGAATGGCAGCATAGTAACGGATTCTCAATATAAGTATATGTGTAAGTATATAAAAGTATTATTATTTAATTATAGGTATCTCAAAATGATGAAAAACCCATAATTACTTACACATATATGTATATTAAAAACTCTTACTTGAGATATTCCCAATAGAGATGCTCTTAAATCCTCCTAGTAATAAATAAATATTATGTCTCTATTCAATCTTTTAGATTATAAAATTTAATTATTGTTGGGGAAGTGAACTTGACGAAATGGTAAAATTTAAGTATTGTTTTCTTGACAAGAGACAGAAACATAGAAAAGTAAGTCACCCACTGATTCAACTCATTAGATAAAGTTGCATTTTAATCAATAGTTAAACTCCTTTCTTGTAATTGAAAGCATTTTCTCTTCAAAATTTTGTCAAGATCCTTGGATTGCCTTTGTCGTCAACATGAACCGAATAATCATTGAATTATCCCAACACTACATCAACTCTTCTGTGCTGTTTGGTTAAGAGATCATCAGGTGATTCAGATTTCAACTTTATACCAGGTTTGGTTTACTAAAATAAACATTAGGTTGTGATTAATATTAAACAAAGGTATATTCAAGAAGAAGCGAAGACTCTCATCCTCTACAAGTTTTATCATAACAGAGTTTAATAAACTTGGTTATTGATAAACTTGCTTAAAGTTTACAAGAAAGGGTGTTGATGTCATCTGTTGGTCTAAAGGATTATAATATTGATTTCGGAGGTAACGCTAGTTGGCGAAGTGGTCCTCCGTTTCTTTCGAAGGTTCTGACCCGCAGCGAGGCCCTCAAGAAAAATCTCGAATTGGATCCCAAATTGAAATGTAGCTACCCACAAGTCAGTCCCACACCGAGTGTTAAATCAAGGTTGCGTGTTCTTATTCTTTTGCTTATCTCGTTTTCTTTGATTTTCAATACACGCGCGATTTGTTTTAGAGTGTTGAGTTGAATTCGTAAGTGATTTATGAGCTAATCCGATAGTAAAATCAACTGAATGTTGAGCAAAAGATTACTGTTGAGCAAAACACCTAAATACTTTGCTCTTGATCTTTGATTGATAATCGCAATTGACTTGATTAAGAAAGAATTAAGAACTTGAACACAAGGATTTTGTTCACCCGGAGTTCACCACTAAGGATTACGTCTCCGGGGCAGATACTATGATCTGCAACTGATTCACTATTCGATTTGAGATTACAAAATGATTGAATCAGTTTCTTGTACTCGCAGATACATTGAACAAACACAAACCAGAGAGAAAGAAGAAAACAAGATTAGCTTGCAGAGATCCTGAAGAAGATTCAGAACTTCAATAAGCAACACTCTGAGGAGAACTGAGCTTCTAATCAATACGCCGATTGATCCTTCTCTCTCTCTCTATCTTCTTGTTAGATCATCTCTCAACACTTGAAGACGAAGGTAATCCTATGTTTATATAAAACAGATTCTTCTGTTTTAACAAACTAACCACCTTAACGACTTTACCGAAGCTGCGTCGTTTTACTAACTCAGTTTCTCTGGGCTTGTGCAGGTCCAAGAACAAGAGAAATTGACTGACCCAAAAGAAAGCCCATTTCTTACAAACTCCACCTTCAGACACATTCTCGACTTCTTCGGAATTACTTCAGGTGACAAAACCGGCGAACCAGCTCAATCAGAACTTCAACCAGCTCAATCAGAACTTCAAACATGAGACATCAGGTAAACAACCCAAAACTTAAACTCTCTTAGTCCCCGAAAGAATTTACAGAACTGTGAAACACTCATTCTGATTCTTCAATTTTACAGATATCAACACCTCCTGAAAAAATACTCCACCTGGAACTGATAACCTCTTCTCAGAACCAAGTAACACTCCTTAAGGTAACTCACTCCCTTTATTCAGTACAAACTGAAACCAATCTTGTATACAAGGAAAAAGAATTTGAAGTACTGACCCCTTTTAAATTTTCCTTGTGAGGTAACTTCATTGGTATTAGGAGTTACCAAAGCTTCATCCTCATCAAATCTTGAGCAAGTCACAGCAGAGTTCAAACTTCTGACGAGGTAAACTCTTAGTTAAAAAATCTGCTGCATTCAAGTTTGTATGAACTTTAGATAGAAACACTTCACCACTAGCTAACATATCTCTGATAAAATGATATTTGGTGGCTATGTGTTTAGTCCTCTCATGAAACACTGCATTCTTAGCTAAGGAAATTTCACTTTGAGAATCACAATTGATTATAACTGCTTTAGCATCAAAACCCAATTCTTTGCATATTCCTTTAAGCCATACAGCTTCTTTAGCTGCTGCAGTCAGTGCCATATACTCAACTTCTGTAGTTGACAAGGCAACAACTGACTGCAAATTTGATTTCCAGGAAACTGCATTTCCCCAAACTTGGAAAACCAAACCTGTTATAGATCTTCTCTTGTCAAGATATGTGGCATAATCAGAATCACAGTAGCCTTCCACACTAAAACTTGAACTCTTAGTGAATGTTAAACCCATTGTAGATGTCTGTTTAAGATGCCTAAGTATCCACTTAACTGCTGACCAATGATCTTTACTAGGCTTTGACATAAATCTGCTAACTAAGCCAACAACATATGCTAAGTCTGGTCTTGAACCAATAATAGCATACATTAAACTGCCCACTGCACTCGCATAAGGAATAGAATCCATTTCCTTTGCTGCATCTCTGTGCTCATATTTAGTTAGACTTCTCAACTTGAAATGAGGTGCTATAGGTGTAGAAGTTGCTTTAGCTTCAGTCATTCCAAAAGTTCTGATTACCTTTTCTAGATAACCTGTTTGAGATAATATTAAAGTTCCTTTTTCTCTGTCTCTAATGATATCCATACCTAGGATCCTTGAAGCCTTTCCTAGATCTTTCATCTCAAACTCCAGATTTAAACTTTCTTTGACTTTTCTAATCTCATTTCTGCTTGGTGAGGCTATTAACATGTCATCAACATATAACAGCAAGTATACTACCTTCCTTGTATTGATACCTCTCAGATAAACACACGGATCAAAGTCACTTCTTGCAAAACCTTGACTTTTCATGAATTCATTGAACCTTAGATTCCACTGCGTAGGTGCTTGTTTCAAGCCGTAAAGAGACTTCTTAAGTAGACAAACTTTATTTTCATCTCCTGCTTGAATAAATCCTTCAGGTTGATTCATTAAAATCCTTTCATCTAGATTTCCATGCAAAAAAGCAGTTTTCACATCCATCTGTTCTAACTCATAGTCTAGATTCACAACCACAGAGAACATGAGTCTAATTGAGACATGTTTGACTACAAGAGAAAATATCTCATTGTAGTCAACACCCTCCTTTTGAGAAAAACCTTTTGCCACTAACCTGGCTTTAAATCTCTGATCTTCAACTCCTGGAATACCAGGCTTTAATTTGAATACCCATTTACACCCAACAATCTTTTGATTTGGTGGTCTTTCAATTAGAACCCATGTGTTGTTTTTCTTCAATGAATCAATTTCATCACAAGCAGCACCCTGCCACATTTTCTTCTGATTTGACCTCATAGCTTCCTCATAGGTTTTAGGTTCTTCTTGTTCAATATCTTCAGCAGCTGATAAAGCATAGCCAACAAAGTCATAGTCTTCAAACCTAGATGGTGGCCTGATATTGACTCTTCTGACTCTGTCTCTTGCCAGAAGATAGTCACTTGGAACAACTTCTTGATCAGAATCTAACCCATCTTCCTTTTCTGAACACTGGATTCTTCTTCTTCTGATGAATCTTCACCTTCTGATGAATCTAAAATGTTCACTCTAGAGTTAATTCTGTTTGTTGCCCTCTTCGTAGTTATCTTCACTTCTTTTACTGATTTTTTAGAACTTGTATCTTCTTGATCTGAAGTATCAACAATTTCTCTCAGAGAATCCTTAAAGATTTCTTCTTCATTGAACACTACACTTCTGCTTGTAACACATTTATTTTCTTCAGGAATCCACACTCTGTAGCCCTTTATACCAAATGGATATCCTAAGAAATATCCCTTTGTAGCTCTAGGCTTTAGCTTATCTTGAACTATATGAACATAAGCTGAACAACCAAATCTTTTCATATGAGAAAGATCAGGTTTTGTTCCTGTCCATACTTCTTCTGGAAGTTTAAAACCATTGCTTGAATTTGGTGTCCTGTTAATGATATATACATCAGTAGATGTAGCCTCAGCCCAAAATTCAGAACCTAAACCTGTCTCAGCCAGCATACTTCTTACCTTATCCATTATTGTTCTGTTCATTCTCTCTGAAACTCCATTCTGTTGAGGGGTATATGTACATGTCCTGTGTCTCTTAACACCTGTCTCTTTGCATAGATTGTCAAATAGGGTATTGCAGAATTCTAAGCCATTATCTGTTCTCAAACATTTTAACTTCCTGTTTGTCTGATTTTCTGCAAGTTCTTTCCATTCCTTAAATTTGTAGAAAGCTTCATCTTTAGACTTTAGAAAGAACACCCACACTTTCTTTGAGTAATCATCAATGAAACTGATAAAGTACTTACATCCTCCTAAGCTTTCTGGTGTATTAGGGGAGCCCCATAAGTCTGAATGAACATACTCCATTATGTCAGTGGTAGTATGTTTTGCCTTTGGAAATTTTTCTTTGTGTGTTTTTCCCAAAACACAGCTTTCACAGAAGTTAAATTTCTTAACTTCTGACTTAGGAAGATATTCATCATTGGCTAGTAACTTCATGTTTTTGTAGCTCATGTGTTCCAACCTAGAATGCCATAGCTTGGTATCAACTTTCTTAGCTATCACATTAGCTTTTGCACATGACACTTCCCCCATTAGAAAGTATAGACCATTCTCATACTTTCTTGCTATTACCTTCTTTCCTTCTCCATAGAAAGTTATCACAAAGTCTTCACCAGTATACTTACAGCCTGCCCTTTCCAACATTCCATATGAGATAAGATTCTTATAAAAGTTTGGAGCATATTTTACTCCTGTTAGAATAACCTCAAAGCCATCTGGATTTGTGATCTTAATGTTACCTATACCTTTGATCTCACTAACAGTGTTGTTAGCCATTAGTACCTTTCCTCCATTTATCTCCTTGAAATCAAACAATGCTTCCTTTTTATAGGTCATATGATAGGTACATCCTGAGTCTAAAATCCACTTATCCTTGTATTCTTCAATGGTTGCAGTTAGAACCATAGGCTGTTTAATCTCAGTGACTGTGTTTGAGGATGGTTCTATTTTCTTCTTTTTCTTATCTTTATCAGGACATTCTCTTTTCCAGTGTCCTTCTTTTCCACAAGCAAAACATTCCCCTTTGTTTGTTCTCTCCTGTTTGCCTTTGGACTTTGATTTCTCTTTATCTTTGGACTTATTAGTTCCTTTCTTCCATTTACTTGACTTCTTTTCAGACTTCCCTTTATCAACATATAGAACTTCTCCACTGGTTTTACCTTTAGTAATGAGTCCCTTCTGTTTGAGTTCCAACTCTTTTGAGATAGCAGCGGAAACAACATCATCTACTATGAGAGTTGATCTTCGTGATCCATATTTGAGGGTATGAACCAGAGGGTCATATGCTGGAGGTAAACCAGCTAGAATTTGTATAGCCTGATCCTCTTCAGAAATAACAATATCTAAACTTGACAAGTCTTCAATTAGCCTTAGAAAGATATCTAGATTTGTTCTCTTCCATCTTGTAAGTTGCAAAAGTCTGTTTAAGATATATTCTATTTGGCAATGTTTTCTTAAGGTAATTCTTTTCAAGAGCCTTCCACATACCCAAAGCAGTCTTCTCATGCATCACTTTTCTAAGAATAGAGTCACTTAGACATGTAGAGAACAAGCTCCTGACCCTAAGATCTTTAGCTTCCCAACCAGCCTCCACCTTGGTTTCTGAGACTTCTGGTTTATCAAGATCTTTAGAATCAGTACCTGATTTCTTCTCTTCCAATACAGATAATAGTCCTTGTATTTCTAGTTGTCCAAATAATTTGAATTTCCACATACCGAAATCTCCTTTTCCATCGAATTTGTCTATAGTAAACTTGCCTGGTGTTGGTTCCATGACTAATACTAATTTGATCTTAACTTTCTTGTAACAGGTTACTCAACTTCTTGATCAACAAATAGTATTTGAATACCTAGTCAAGACTGGAACCTAGATCTAGCAACCTACTTGTTAGATCCACCACAACCAGATCTTCCTCCTTACTAAGAACATATAAGATTTTCTAACCTTTGTTGAGCAAAACACCTAAATACTTTGCTCTTGATCTTTGATTGATAATCGCAGTTGACTTGATTAAGAAAGAATTAAGAACTTGAACACAAGGATTTTGTTCACCCGGAGTTCACCACTAAGGATTATGTCTCCGGGGCAGATACTATGATCTGCAACTGATTCACTATTCGATTTGAGATTACAAAATGATTGAATCAGTTTCTTGTACTCGCAGGTACATTAAACAAACACAAACCAGAGAGAAAGAAGAAAACAAGATTAGCTTGCAGAGATCCTGAAGAAGATTCAGAACTTCAATAAGCAACACTCTGAGGAGAACTGAGCTTCTAATCAATACGCTGATTGATCCTTCTCTCTCTCTATCTTCTTGTTAGATCATCTCTCAACACTTGAAGACGAAGGTAATCATCTGTTTATATAAAACAGATTCTTCTGTTTTAACAAACTAACCACCTTAACGACTTTACCGAAGTTGCGTCGTTTTACTAACTCAGTTTCTCTGGGCTTGTGCAGGTCCAAGAACAAGAGAATTGGACTGAACCCAAAAGAAAGCCCATTTCTTACAATTACAAGTATTCTTGGAGTGATTTCATAACAATTTGGTATCCAGAGCTTTCGATATCTTTCTAATGGGCCTACAACTACGTGAATGGTATTAGATTAGGTAAATTGTTTCATTATTGATGAACCAAGAGTACATGATTTCATACAACTATGAGCTAGCTATACACATAAGGAAACTATATACTCAATTATTGTAATAGACGTTAGATGAGATTTATTTATTTACATATATATTACTATATCCCTTCAAGATGGATCGTACTCTCAAGAACTAGGTGCGAACTTGACAGGTGATTATTTAATGGCGTAAGGAAAAACAAGATATTTTATTTTTTTCGGAGACAAGGCAATGTAATAGCTATTTAAAAAAGTTTCAAGTTCTTTTCCATTTCATTAATATATACTCGGTCGAACTTTGTGGTTTTAGTGGTGGTTTAGTCATATTTTATAATAATGATTATGATTTTGATTTCCTCTATGCTTCAAACAGACTACTTGATTACCAAAGTTATACATGGAAATACCACAATTTATATTTTCTTGTCTATGGTGATCCAGTGGTGAAAAATGACTCGGTGTGGGAACAACTAATTCAAATAGGGTCAGATCGGTTATTATAACCTTGGTTAATGATTGAAGATTTCAATGAATTAACAGGTAACCTTGAAAAGCGAGGATGGAGAGTAAGATCGTTGGCATCTTTTGTTTCTTTCAATGCAATGTTAAGACATTGTGGTATGTTAGAATTTTCGGTCTATGGAGATCGATTATCATGGAAAGGAAACTGTAGGAATAATATGATAGTTAGATGTAAGCTGGACCGAGCAGTTGCAAGTGAAGATTGGCATGGTCTCTTCCAACACTCGCGAGTAGACTATTTGGAAAACATAAGCTCGGACCATAGGCCAATTTTGTTAACCGCGACAGATTATTTTAGGAATCTGTTTGCAAGGTCAAACACTAGCGATATTGCCAAAACAATCGGGGTGTCAACACCTCTTATATGAACCAAGAATTGACAAAGGAAATTACAGAAACTGAGATCCATGGCGCTTTGTTCGCTATGCATCTCGAGAAAACTCTGGGCCAGATGGAATGACGGTATTATTTTATCAATGGTACTGGAGTTCAGTTAAAGAGGATCTTACAAAGTTTGTTGGGGATTTTTTTACATCGGGACGATTTGATGTAAGACTTAACAAAACAAACATATGTCTTATTCAAAAGTAGACAAACCTAAGTGAATGAAAAAATTACGGCCTATAAGTCTTTTTTCAACCAAAGTTTAATTAAAATATAGAAATACTTTGCGATGTCAGTTATAAGATATTATCAAAGAGATACTTTTCCTCAGACTAAGGAAGTTGTTGCCAATATTGATCTCAGACCCTCAATTAGCTTTTGCTCTAGGTAGGCTTATTACTGATAATATTATAATTGCGCAAAAGATATTCCATGGGTTAAAAACTAATAGATGAGTTAGTGAGAATTTATGGCTTTTAAGACGGATATGAGCAAAGCATATGACATGACTGAATGAGCCTTTTTTGGAGGCAGTTTTGATCAAATTTGGGTTTCAGTGACATATGAGTCTCTTGGATTACGTGGAGTGTGTGGTCGATGACATATTAAGTGTTACTAGATGGACAAGCAAAAGGCCACATTGTCCCACAACGAGGGTTGTGCCAGGGTGACCCATTGCCACCCTACCTCTTTATTCTCTATACTGAGGTTTTGATTGCAAATATAAAAAGATAGAGAGGGAAGGAAAAGTTACCGGAATAAAATTTTCATGGGATATCCTGTTAATCTCATATCTTTTCCTTGCAGATGGTAGTCTATTTTTTGTAGAGCGAATGCCAAGCAATGTATATATGTTTGAAAGGTCATTCAACAGTATGGTCGTGCTTCAGGACAACAAATTAATTTGGATAAATCTTTGATGTTTTTTGGAAAAAGGGTTTCCGATGAGTGTAAGGAGTTAGTGAAAAATACGTTAGGAATTGGGACCGAAGGAGATAAGGGTTTATATCTAGGAATAGCGGAGAATCTAACGGGTTCAAAGATTAGTATTTTTAACTATATTCTAGAAAGATTAAATGGTAGGATCAATGGGTGGGCAACAAAGTTTTTTATTAAAGGGTGGAAAGGAGGTTTTGATTAAATCAGTTGCTTTAGCTCTCCTTTCGCATATCATGTCATGTTTCCAATTGCCCCAAGGTTTAACTGAAAAGCTTACTAGTGCGATCTCTAGATTTTGGTGGAGCTCAAATGGGGAGAGTAAAATATTTCATTCGGTTTCATAAGAGAATTTTTGTAAGATGAAGAAAGAAGATGGACTTGATTTCCGATCGCTTGGAAATTACAACCAAGCAATGTTGGCTAAACAATTTTGGAGAATCATTCATTTTCCATATTCTTTGGTAGCTAGGGTTTTGAATGGAAGATACTTTAGGAAACAACAACTGTTAAATACTAGACAAGCTTACTCACCATCCTTCGCATGGAAGAGTATATTTTTTTCAAGGGAGCTCATACAAAATGGTATCATATGGGGATTAGATTCCGACACTAGTATCTCGGTATGGCAAGATCCCTGGATTTTAGATTCAAAACCAAGACCGATGAGCGGTCAAGAGATATATTTGTTTCATAACCTAAAATTCAATCAACTAATGGATTCGAGGACAAGAACATGGAATTCGCGGTCCATCCCGTCTTTAATTGATCTTGTTGATTCCCGACTAATTCGAGGAATGTATATAACTAAGGTCAATAAACTCGACTCAATATTATGACATTACACTAAAAGTGGAAAGTATACAGTTGAATCAGGGCATTGGCTAGCTTAATTTATGATAAAGGAGAAGAATTATGTTGGGGTCAAAAACAGCCACGACGAAATCGATGTCTAAAAATCAAAACAGAAATATTAATCATACATTTCGAACATCAAACCGCACTAGTCGAATCACCCCGATCAAAGTAACAAGCCGTGATACTTCCGAAAGACCATAAAGAATATGTTTCGGAAGAAATATACAACAATCGTAGAATCGCTATGTGGTCGTCTCTGTACTCTTTTGTCCTTAGTCGAGAAGGTTTTTTCCCACCAGGTTTTCCTATCACTAAGGTTTTAACGAGGCAAGATGGTCTTCTTACTTCTTATGTCGGACTAGCGTACTCAAAATCAATGTCCAAGGAATACGAGAAATCTCGACAGATACGCAATCTTCGGACAAACGCTTTAATCTCGAATATCACTTACGAATAGCATGATTCATGCTCAAGTATGAACAATCGAGACTTTTTCAGACATACGTTCATCTCACTAGTTGGTGAGATGAATCGGAGACATTCATCTCACCAACTGGCGAGACGAATCTGCACAAAGAATTCATCTCCCCAGTTGACGAGATGAATGACCAGTCTTCGGTAAAATTGTCATAACTTTTGATTACGGTAACAGATTGACTTGAAATCATTTTCATATGAAAGATAACTCAGACATATTCTTCGTATCATTCCAAATGAATCGTCTCGTGTTTCGTATCATTCTGAGTGTCCGTTGAAGTTTTACGATACAAATTATAAAACCCGTTCGTTTCTTATGATAACTTCCTACGACTCACAAAATAATCGTAAAATCGTTTCATATTAACCAGACGTGCAAAATGATAGTGGTTACATTAAAAGCCGATGTCATCCCATTTACAACCTTTCTGCAAAGGTATCGATTGTATTGCTGCGCAAAAGTTCGTTTTCTCAACAAGAATCATAAAAACCGCCTAAACCGTAAAACAACCCAACAAGGCCTAGAACACGACCACGGCCTACTTACGATTCCAGACGGGAAACAAGCCCCAATGTAATGACGGTTGAAGCTTTTCTTGGAAACCGGAGAGAAATGGAAGAAATCCAGAAAAATAAGATTTTCGCAGAAGAATCCATCAAGAAAAGAAAAATTTCCACAGAGGAACGGAAGAAGGAAATGGAAGATGGAGAAATTCTGAATTCTATATAAGAGAGGTCAAGAGATGGTTCAAGAAAAGTTCTTTCGTCGGAACCAAAAATAATTAGAGTATTAGGGTCGATTTTCGATTTTATTAGCGAGATGTGACTAACCTAAGTTATTAGTTTTAGGTTCTTTTTTTCTCTATTTCGTACTCTTTAATTTTCGTGTTCTTGTCTTTTTGTACTTTGATCTTGTTCATGTTTGACTCACATAAATCTAAGATCTCTGGAAAGTTAGAGTTATCTTTGATTTTTTGTGACTAACGAAAATCAACGGTGCGAATTTTGTTTCCCGCAGTTTGGCATTAGAAGGAGGGGGCAAGAGATTTCTTTTACGTCAAACCAGAAGTTCAGGCATGACTACTGAAATTCAAGACAATCAACCTGCTCGTGATGGTTTTTCTCCACACGAAACGTTGAGCATACTCCGCCAACGAACGTCACCGTAGTCAACACATATGCAAACACTGCAGTGTCCGAGGCGATTAAGAAGATGTTCTCGACTCTCGATAAGAAGTCGGAAGAACAGGATAAGCTGACAAGCTCTCTCGCAAAATAGGTGGAAACCCTAACCGCAAGAACCAAAGCTATCCTCCCGCGCGAAACCACTAAACTCTACGGGAGAAGACTCAATTTTTCAACCCCGCTTGACGGGATGCAAAATGCAGAAAAGGAGCCGCCAGAACAAAATCCTGACGCGACTTTAAAAAGCAATCTCCCATCTCTCGGGGAGGAAAAAAAGGATATCAAAGCCGAACGAGTCAGTCTGGAGCTCAGTGAATCGTCCGAAGAATCGGAAGAAGAGGCGGATATACACCCTAGAAGGATTAGAGACTGTTTGACTTGACAAAATCCCCGATTCGATAAGCCCATAAGCCAACAGAAGCCAAGCAACAAGCTAGAATCATCCGTAACAAGAGTCGACAAGCTCATAAGCCAACAGAAGATGATTCCGATGTGATCTCCGCGAATCCCTCACCAAAACCATGCCCGAAATGCAAGCGGTAAAATCAAAAATTCACCATGCTACTAGCGCAGCCACAAAAATTGACTGACTCCTTGAGGTGGCACGTAGAACTCTGTTTCCAGCTCACATAACTAACGCCAGGATCTCTGACCCTAGAAAAATCAAATTCCCGATGTACGATGGCACCACCGATCCGAAAGCACACTTACAAACCTTTCAGATTGCGATGGCCAGGTCGAAACTAAGGGAAGGCAAAAAAAAAATACACAGGCTTTTGCTTTCTTTTCGTCGAACATCTCCATGGGGAAGATCTCAAATGGTTCTCTGGACTAAAATGGAACTCTATCTCGAGTTTCCAACAACTTTCCTCGGAGTTCCTCAAAAAATACTACATGTTCATGGATAGGGAAACTTACGATGTCGATCTTTGGAGTCTCAATAAAAAAAGACGAGTCTCTTCGAGATTCATGAAATGATTCAAAATCGTAATGTCAAGAGTTAGCGGAATCAACGACAAAATGGTCGTTGACGCGCTCCACAAAACTCTCTAGTAAAAATCCAAGTTCAGAAAGTGGATAGCTCTCAAAAAACTGCGTTCTATCCACGATGCCTTGCACAAAGCCACATACTTTATTAACATCAAAAGAAGAGATGAAAGTTCTATCGCAAAAGCATAAGCCTGCAAAAACGTTAGCAAAAGATGCTCCTTTCGAACATAAATCGAAAAAACCATGTAATGACCAATACATCCATCACGAAGGAGAGGACCTTCAAGGAGCACATAACTATGCTATAAACCAGTCGTCCGAAACAAAAAAAGACGTCAAGAAACACTTGGATCCAAAATTCCTCGAACGACGAGAATTCGTTTTGAAAATTCCACCAAATAAAGGGTCATTCTACGGAAAACTGCAAAGCACCTGGAGCGAGACTGACAGCAAAGCTACCCTTAGGAGAAATGTTAGAGATTTCCAACATAAATGATCTCTTCAGAGAGGCATATCGTTCGCCGAGACCAGAACAGGCACCACCGAGAAACAATGCACCCCAAGGTCCCCGAACGGAAGGGAAGAACGAAAGAGAGCTCGAGGATAAAACCGACAAATTCAAACGCCACTGAGTAAACATGATAATCAGAGGGTCACAGTACTGTCAAGACAGTGTCTCCGCTATCAAAGCTTATCATCACAAGGCCGAATCAAGCGCCAACTGGCCCGTTCATCTTCTATCTACATCTCCCGATTCACAAAAAATGCAATTACCTTCGATGAAAGCAAAACTGTCGGAATTGACATCCCTCACATCGATCCTCTTGTAATCAACCTCGTCATAAGGGGTCTTGTGATCGCACAGATCCTTTTTGACACAGGAAGCACTGTAAACATGATTTTTCGCGATACGCTAAACAAGATGGGCATCAAGCTGTCCGAAGTCGCTCACCGTATTCTCCGACACGACGACCATGACTCTTGGACCGATTCAACTTCCCGTCATGGCAAAAGATGTCATCAAAATCGTTCATTTTGCGGTGGTCGATCATCCTGCCATTTACAACGCGGTTGTCGAAACACCTTGGATAAATTCCATGAAAGCAGTACTGTCAACCTACCACTTAGGCATCAAATTCCCGACGCCCCATGGAACATCCACAATTTGTGGGTGTAAAAAAAAGCAAGATTATGCTTCTTAGCCAAGCATAAAATAAGATGGGTCACAACGACACCCATGCTCAGACCCAAATGAATGAAAACAACTCAGGCGTCGATTGAAAAAATTTCAAAAAACCTAACAGCACTTCGGAAGAACACGTACCGGATTCGTCAACTCCAGAAACAACTCGACCTAAGGAAGGCGACCAAGCCTCCGAGGTCAACATCCAAAACTAAACGGCGCCAACAACACCCAAAAATGTTGTCGACCTAATTGTAGCCACTATTTCCAAATTGGACAACGCAACATCGCCAAGCGAGTAATCTAACTCACGGAAACAAACTGAACTACGAGATTGCTTGATCCCCCAAAAAGGGTACGTAGGCAAATTTTCGACAANAAAGGGGGGGGGGGGAGTGGGTATGTATATGTATACTCATATACTCCCATATTTCAAAATATCTGCATCCGTGTACTTGATATTTTTGAAACTTTTCGACAATAAGAAAAGTGCATCTTTATTTAGACAATTTCACCATTCTCTTATGTCGCAAACATATTAGATACATTGTGGTTAAATACAACAATCCACGATTTGCTTAAAACGCCCAAATAAAAATAACTTGAACCACTCCCGTGCGACATCTTACGAACCCTAAAATATTTTACGAAATAAATTTCGTAGAATTTAGCTTAATGACATTCCTCGAAACAACTTTCGTAAAAACATACTGATAACACTTGAATTTCATGGTTTGTACATAACATTTCTTATCACTTTTTAGCTCTTTAGGATTGCATCTAGCATGTTTAAAGTCGATTTCTGCAAGTTTATGATTTTTACGAAGTTTCGCATTAGGATTTGCATTTGCATGCATTTTTGAGATTTTTCAAGACTTTCAGGAGTTTTCAGGAAAATTTAGAAAACATCACCAAGTCACTGCAACCTTCAGGACCAAGCTGCATTTTCACTATGGATTGATCTCACTTCTGCTTAGCAGAGATCGATCTCACTTCAGTTCAGCAGAGATCAATCTCAACCTCAGCTTGAGATCGATCTGCAATCTCACAGCAGAGATCGATCTACAATCTCACAGCAGAGATCGAGNCACTCAAGGATCGATCTGCAACGAAGAAGAGATCGACCCCAGACGCATCAAGATCGATCTCACATCTAATGAGGATCGATCTCATCTCACTTTCAGCTCCAAGATCGATCTCACCTCGAATTCAAGCCATTATCGATCACCTTCGAAGCCGAGATCGATCCCGAAGCAACCCTAGATCGATCTCCTCCACTTCCGTTCGATCCACATTTCTTTAAGCCGAGATCGATCTCATTCTCACAAGGAGATCGATC
>OVBE01006391.1:8101-19963 GCA_900406425.1 Iberis pinnata | reverse complement strand
ACAACGATATGATAGTGTAATAGGAATTGATAACCCGAAAAATACCTACTATCATTTGTCTATCACCATGAAGAACCCCATTCCATACCGTGAAGCTCACAAACCGAAAATATCCCAAGGGGCTCCCAGCTTAGCGGGACTCAGTGCTGCTCAGGAAGCAAAGACTCCTAAGGATCAAGTCCCCATGGAGGTGGATCCCATTGAGGTCTACGACTCATCTCGTGGTGATCATCGTCGGGAGAAGGATGTAAGCTCCAACAAGAAATCGTCCCCTCCCCCTCCAATTTGACATAGCAGTCACCACCTTGAGGCTCCATCGGAAAAAAGGGCTCGCATTCATGAGGCATCCCCAGTCGGTGTTCATGATAATGGCGGATTCTCCTTCAGCTTCACCTGGCCGAACCAGTCTTCCATTATCGAGGAAGGAGACCTTTGCACAGAGCTGGTATCCAAACTTCGCCTAGGTGGATCTAAGGTTTTTGACCACAGCTCACTCTCGGTTCAGAGAGAGTACGCTAAATGGGCTCGTTTCCATGCTGAGGTACGGTTGTTATGTTTTGCATTTTTATTTTTGTTTCACGACTCGAAAATCGGCTCCTGTTTTGACTGAGGTACACCTTATTTTTCCTAGACCGCGGCTTTAGCTAACCGACTGGTGGGGGATTTAGATGACGAGCTGAGGAAAAAGAAGAAGAATTTTGGGGTTGAACTGATTACGGATGTGACAGTAAGGGCTGATAAAGCTATCTCAGAATTGGAAGTTGCAGTGAGGCGGGTTGAAACGCTGATGAACAAGAACAGTAGGTTGAGGGCTGAGGTCATTGAGCTAGATGACCTAAGGAAGAAAGATGTCGAGAGGCTAAATGAGGAGGCGGCTCGTCATGAGAAAGCCAAGAAGAACTTGAAGAACGATGTATCTTCCATGGCCAAGGATTTGGCGTCTATCATGAAGGATATGGATAACTATATGGAACAGAAGCTTAAGGAGAAGGAAGATGAGATGAAGGCGCAGTTCGCCAGGAGGATGGAGCAGGTGAAGGGGAAGATCGCGAACGAATGGGTATATCAAGAGAAGCTAATAAAAGTGGAGCAAATCAAAGGTAACCTCGAGCTAATTAGGCTTTTGACTCAGGGGAGACTACTTTGGAAACGAAGCATAGGGATTTGGAAGGAGGCCTGGGTGGGTTCAATGAGGAGCTTGCTATGCTAGACTTCAAAGAGCTAAACTTTGAGAAGGACTGGGCGGCAACGCCCACTGAGTCTGACCTGAGCGATCCCTCTGAACTCAACCCGACCGAGGTCATCAACCCTTATGGTACAAATCTCCCGTCCCTGAACCCTGTTGAGGAGGCTATTGTTGGAGCGAATAAAGATGAGGCTTTGGCTGAGGAAGAAACTAGAAAGGAGGATGCCGAGGAGCTTGACGTCAACGTATGTGGAGCTCTTGACAAAGCAGTTGAAGTCACTGTGCGCATTGAAGAGGTTGCAGTTGTTGCGAAAAAAGGAGCCCCCGGAGGTGATGATGATAATGCGGCTNGGGGGGGGGGTTTAACCCAAAAATCTAAGTTTGTTAAATTTATGTTGATATTTTGGTTTATGTCTCTGCCTGTTGCTTTTATGTGTCCACTTCGAGCTGAGTTAGTTTTAGGTTTCTTTCTAGATGTTGTGGTATTTTCTTGAATGATATCGCATGTGCTTTCTTTTTTAAAAACAACATGATGTTGACGTTGAGTATATTATTAAAGAACATCACACTTTATTCGAGGGATCGAATGTTTTAATGAAGAGTGAATGTTTTAGTTGTTTAAAAGCGTTTGTCATATGCCTTAATGCATTATTGCGAGACTGAGCTCGGCTTTAGCGCTTATACCTTGCTGAGGGTTGCTAAGACTAATACCCACTGGGGGGTGTGCGATGTATTGTATGAATAGCCAGGTCATACAATGTGATGTGTTTAGGTAATTTTTTTTCGTTTTGAGTGTTGTGTTATAATGAGGAGGTATTTAAAGGTTTAAATAGTTTTACCGGATAAGCAAAAGTCGAAGGTTTAGGCAACTCTTCGCATGTGTAGTATGGTGTTTTCCCCTCGATTTCGTAGGAGTATTGGTAAATAGGATAGGCAAAAACGACAAAGACAGGAGTGGTTGGTGATGCATAGTTGGATATACTTCAGGTTTTTCATCTTGTTGGTTGTGTAAGAGACGGTATCTTGTACGTCCTGGAGCTGGTCTACCAATTTAGCAGGAGCCCCCGGTTGGGTCAGGCTGGGTCGTAGGGTAAAGGACGAATACATCTCCCCTATTTTTTGAGAAAAAATTATAAGGNGGGTCAGGCTGGATCGCAGTGTAAAGGACGAATACATCTCCCCCATTTTTTGAGAAAAATTTATAAGGAAGGAGAGGGCGGGCTGGGTCCTGGAGCTGGTCTACCAATTTAGCAGGAGGCCCCGGTTGGGTCAGGCTGGGTCGCNTCAGGCTGGATCGCAGTGTAAAGGACGAATACATCTCCCCCATTTTTTGAGAAAAATTTATAAGGAAGGAGAGGGCGGGCTGGATCGGAGTGTAAAGGACGAATGCATCTCCCCCAGTTTTTGAGAAAACTTTATAAGGAAGGAGAGGGCAGGCTGGGTCGGAGTGTAAAGGACGAATACATCTCCCCCCATTTTTTGAGAAAAATTATAAGGAAGGAGAGGGCGGGCTGGGTTGGAGTCTAAAGGACGAATACATCTCCCCTATTTTTTGAGAAAAATTTATAAGGAAGGAGAAGGCGGGTTGGGTCGGCGTGTAAAGGATGAATACATCTCCCCTATTTTTTGGGAAAAATTTATAACAAAGGAGAGGGCGAAAAATTGAAATAATTAATAACCATAGTTGAATCCCCTGGGCGGAATTACCTACATACCCCGAAGGTGGGGATCAAGCCTAGGTCGTAGTTCACTGATTAAAGAGTACAATCATGCGTGAAAAACAAAAGGAAAAGAATTTCCTAGGCGTCAACAAAATATTTCTATAAGTTCTGAGCATTCCAAGGTTGTTTCTCCTCGTTTCTTTCTGTATCATCTAGTTCGTACACTCCTGGTTTGATGATCTTGGAGATTTTGTATGGCCCTTCCCATTTGATTCCTAGCTTTCCTGTGTTCTTCTCTGCTCTTGCGGGGAAGACTTCCCATAGCACCAGCTCTCCTTTGGTGAATCGTCTCTGCCTGATCTTCTTATTGTAGGATCATGTTGCGGCGTTGTGGTAGTTTTGCAACCGTATCATTGCTTGCTCTCTCCTTTCATCAACAGTATCGGCTATGTCTATGAGCATCTGATCATTTTGATCCATGTTCTGAGGTGCCAGCTCACCTGAGGCTTGGGACTTTGGTCTCGACTGGTATTACTGCCTCGGTTCCATATACTAATGCAAATGGTGAGTCGTTGGTTCCTCTTCTGGGGGTCGTTCGATAGGACCAAAGTACTCCTTCCAATTCGTCTGCCCATCTTCCTTTTTTGGCGTCTAGTCTCTTCTTTAGGCCATCCAAAAATTTTTTTGATAGCGGCCACGGCCTGGCCGTTAGCCTGTAGGTAATACGGGGTGGAGAATGTTAAATTTATGCTCACTCGTTCGCAGAGGTCCTTGAATCTATCTGAGGTAAATTGGGAGTCGTTATCGGTGTGGATTTCATAGGGGATCCCATGTCGACAAATTATGTTTTTCCAGATGAAGGATTCCACGTTCTCAAATTTGACATTGGCGAATGATTCAGCTTCTATCCATTTATAAAAATAATTTGTTAGGACGAGGAGGAAACGTTTCTGTTTCGACATGTGCATTGGGCCAATAATGTCGATGGACCATCTCATGAATGGGTATGGCGCTGTGATGGATTGCATCTCCTCAGGTGGTCTGTATATCAACGGCGCGTGCTTCTGGCATTTCAGAGCGTATTGTTCGCTATCCGTGATCATAGTTGGCCAGTAGTATCCATATCGTTTTATCTTGAGTGCTAGTGCTCTGCCACCTGAGTGGTTTCCGCATGCTCCTTCGTGAACTTCTCTTATTATCTTCCTTGTCTCATGGCCGAATATGCACTTTAGCAGTGGGCCACGTACACTCCATTTGTAAAGGTTTTCATCTAACTGAGTGTACCTAGCGCTTTTGGCTTTGAGTTTCCTGGCGTCCCATTTCTTTGGTGGCAAGATTCCGTCTCTGATGTATGCCAATATCTTGACTCTCCAGTCTATTTCCACTTCGACATCGTTTGTTTCCATCGGAACTGCATCTTCTTTGACGTCCTCGGGATCTGGGTTGGCATTGTATTCCTCAATTATGTCATGTATTACGCAGGTGGCTTTAGTCATAGATATGTTAGGTTTGTTGATAGTTTCAACCGGTATGACTCTGGTCCTTTGCGGGTATGTAGTCGATGCCAGTGCGGCTAGGGAGTCAGCGGGTATGTTTTTGCCTCTAGGGATTTTAACCAGGCCGAAGTCTGCGAATTCATTGCAACGGATTTTCACCACATCTAGGTATGCTTTCATTCTATCGTCTCTTGTCTTGTATTCCCCACTGAACTGGTTCGCAACCAGCTGGGAATCGCAGTAGGCGTTTACTCGCCTAGCTCCAATTACCATTGCCAATCATAGTCCATCAATTATCGTCTCGTATTCGGCTTCATTGTTTGACGCGGCGAAGTCTAGTCGGAATGATTGCTCAACCATCTCCTCGGTTGGGGAGAGTAATCGTACTCCCACTCTGGAACCATGTTTAGAGCTTTCCCCATCTATGTATAGTGATCACTTTGCTTCGTCTGGCTCTACTGCTGCATCCATCTCTGGCGGTAGCTCTATCATGAAATATGCTAAGACTTGAGACTTTTCAAAAGTTCTGCTTTTGAATTCTATATCATGCTCGCTGAGCTTGATGGCCCATTTAGAAAGTCTTTTCGACTGGTTCGGACTGCGTAGGATCATACGCAATGGCTGGTTTGAATACACGACTATCGAGTGCGATTGGAAATAAGATCGTAATTTTCTTGCGGAGTGCACTACAGCTAGGGCCAATTTTTCTATTGTCGGGTATCTGGTCTCGGCATCATCTAGCATTTTGCTGAGGTAGAAGATCGGCCTCTGGTCGCCTAGATCCTCGCGTACAAGGACTGAGCTGATTGCATGAGATGACACCGCGATGTAAAGATATAGAGTTTCTCCCTCATGTGGCTTCGAAAGGACCTAAGTAGGTTTTTAAATCGTTGAACGCTAATTCGCATTCTTCATTCCAGATGAACTTCTTGTTTCCCTTCAAGAGATTATAGAATGGAAGGCATTTGTTTGTTGACTTATATATAAACCTAGTTAGGGCGGCTATGCGTCCGGTTAGTCTCTGTACTTTTCTCGTGTTTTTGGGTGAAGGCATCCTTAACAACGCGTTGATTTTCTTTGATCCCCCTCTTGGTCACCAGGTAACCGAGGAATT
The DNA here is from genome assembly GCA_900406425.1 of Iberis pinnata. Classification (NCBI taxonomy): domain Eukaryota; kingdom Viridiplantae; phylum Streptophyta; class Magnoliopsida; order Brassicales; family Brassicaceae; genus Iberis; species Iberis pinnata. The sequence continues at coordinate 14,506 of OVBE01006391.1, read as the reverse complement.
CACTGAGGTTACTGCGAAGGTGCACTTAGCCGAGTTCAACTTCATCCCGTATGTGTTCAGTATTACGAAATAGGTGCGCAGGTCGCCCACATGGTTGTCTTCGTCAGAAGATTTGACAAGCATGCCATATATATAAACTTTCATCGTCTTTCCCAGTTTCTCCGAGAACATCTTTTTGACCAAGCTTTGGTAGGTTGCGCCTTCTTTCTTCAAGAAAAAAGGCATTACTTTGTAGCAATAGATGCCTATGTCCGTAGTGAAAGCGGTTTTTCCCCTGTCGTCTGGATGCATGAGTGTCTGGTTATAACCCGAGAAGGCATCCATAAACGAGAGCAGCTTGTAGCCAGTTGTGGCTTCGACGAGCTGATCTATGTTTGGCAATGGAAAACTGTTCTTGGGATATGCTTTGTTCAAGTCGGTGAAGTCTATGCATCCTCTCCATTTTCCATTCTTTTTATTTACTACTATGGGGTTTGCCAGCCATTCCGGATATTTCACCTTGGTAATTAAACCTGCACCCAGCAACTTCTCCACCTCCTCTCTAACTGCATGAGCCTGCTCGGCTCCCAACTTGCGCTTTTTCTGTTTAACCGGCTTGTAAATTGGGTATGCGTTTAGCTCGTGAAACATGATGTCTAAGCTTATTTCAGGCATATCCGTCATGTTCCACGCAAAGGTGTGTTTGTATTCTTTGAGGAAAAGTATTAGCTCCTCTTTCAAATCTTTTTGAAGTTTTGATCCTATGCCAACGCAATGCTCCAAGTATCCTGGGTATATGCAGTATTGTGTCACCTCATCGAGTTTGGGTTCCTCGTACGTCGATTCCGCAGGCGGGGCGGGCTCCCCAATTTGTTGTTGTTATAAGGCCTTCTCTCTGAGTTTGAGTTTGGCTAGGTAGCAAGCTCGGATCAATCTTTGGCTCCCTTTGATTGTTTTAATCCCCTCTTTAGTGGGGAATTTGACGCACTGGGGGTACGTAGAAGGGACAGCCTTCATTGCATTTATCCACGGCGTTCCCAGGATTGCGTTGTATATTGTTGGTTTTTCAATTATTGTGAATTCAATCATCCTCGATACCCCAGCTGCGTGCATTCGTAATTTGACAGTTCTGATCGTCATGGAGGTCTCACTGGTGAAACTGGTCAATGGCGCAGGTGGTCCTTCAATTCGTGAAAGGTCTATGTCCATTTTCGCCAAGGTCTCTTTGGATATCAAATCTATCGAGCTCCATGTATCTATGAATACTCTTGCGATCTCATATTCTTCTAATATTAGCTCGATGACTAGTGGGTTGGTGATAGGTTAAGAATTTAATCCTAAACTATTACTGCAGAGAACAGTTCAATATAGCATTAATAGGGTATCGAATCCACATAGACCAGAATAGTACACGAATCAGTTTCAATTCAAATCAAGCTAAAGAAAAAATAATAAGGTTGATTGTGATCGAATCAAAACGATAAAATAAAAGCGATTGTAAACTATGAAATAAAAGCGTTAGGAATCAGGGAATCTACAGGTATTCAAGTTCAAAAGCCAAGATTAACATGCAGGATTTTACTTTGAAAATAGTTCTTAACATGAAAGACAAAGATGGAATAATCTCCTCTCGGAGTACTAAACCCTATGCTCAAATTATAATAGACAAACTCTCACCGTCTTTTAAATAATTGATTATGCAATACCTCTTAGATTCAATTGTTCACAAGCATTCAAGACAATACTCTCGCAAGTAAGAACACTTATTCATCTAGACTAGGTCAGATCTCTAAACCAAATCTCTTTGTGTTATCTAGTATCAGTGACCTAGTTAGCTACTCTAATTCATGCATTAATAACATGTCTAGACTAAGAACCTGGTTTCCTTGGAAAACCCTAAAACCTAAAACCTAACTAATCACACATTGAAAATTAAACAAAAATCAATATCAAATAAGAACTCATAATCATAATAATATATATTGAAACAAGGGTTCAGAGAAACTTCTCCCAAATACAGGGTTCTGGATTCGTCTCCCTTTCTCAGTAAAAACTTAGAATAAAATAAAGCTTCGTTCTAAAAACCTAAAACATAATGTATTTATAGGCTAAAAAAGTAAAATAACTGAAATAGGAAAATTGGGATAAGCTTGAGGACTTGATTGCAAATTTTTGGAAATCTTCTATTTTTTTCTCGGGCAAACAGATCGATGGGGCACTATTTTGCCCGATCGGACACTTTAGGGATCGATCGAGCTCTCTTGGGATCGATCGGGCACTCTTTCAGGAGCAAATGCCCGATCGGGCACTTTTTTGCCCGATCGTGCACTCCAAGGTATTCGTGCGCGGTCTTCTTCTGCGAGTCAGCTTGACCAGTCTTCAGTAAAATAGCCATAACTTTTGACTGCACCGATGGATCGACTTGACACCACTTCCATATGAAAGCTAACTCACGTGGCTATCTTGTGTCAAAATTTAATCTTCTTCCATCGGTTGAAACATCTTCAAACATTGCTAAACTTCTGACCCTTCTGTTGGACTATGCATCTGCATATGTCAATTTGCATCCATTTCGTGCAGAAATCTGTCTTTTTGTCCCAGAATGACCCAAACACCTAAAAAACCTGTAAAATATATCAAATTGCAAGGAAAACACTCGGATAACGCTTAAATAGCAAACATAAATGCTCACTAGAAAGCGTTAAAACCGAGTAATACCAGTCGGCATGAGGCATGTCGAGTCTCGTTGTGTCCATCTCGTCGAAAGCTATAGGCTACCCTGCCTCTTGGGGCTTGATTCACCATTTCTCGCATGATGCGGCCCTGCGCCCATAGGCTTTAATCACCGTCACTGAATTTAGGCCAAACTGGTGATTCCCCATGATCATGTTAATCCGCTTTTTGAATGGTGGGGTTGGCGCCATTTGAGGTAGTTCCTCTCGGTTTCGTTTCGGGGGTTTGGCCTCTTCGATCTGGTCCTCTGTCCCTTTCTGGGGATTCACTGTTTTCACCTTGTTGGGTTCCACAAATTCCCCGGACTAGTACTTGCTGAAAAGGAATGATTTGAAGCTTATGCATTCTTCAGTGGAATGTCCATTCTGGTTATGATATTCAAAATGTTTTTTGACGTTTCCTTGTTCTTCAGGTCATTTCCATTGATTCCAAGGTCCGTTTTTGGGCTTCCATGATAGTGTATGGTTGCCTGGTGGGGGATTTCGCCTTGGGGCAGCGGCCTGAGTCACTTGATTTTTTTCTTGGGTTCGTTTCCGCATTTTGATTAAATCCTCTTCTATTCATGCAAATACTTTTCCCCTGTGGAGTGCGTCGTCAATCGTTGTTGGCAGGTTCAATATCAAATCTTTTCTGAATTCGTACTCTCACCAGATCGCATTTTTGAGGGCGAAAATCGCGGCATTATAAGTGATTACCACTCGGGATATCACTTCTTTAAACATGTCGATGAATTGTCGGAGGGGCTCATTTGGACCCTGAGGCATGCTCCGCATGTCTGCGTCTGAGATGTCCTTCTTGATGTACACCGAGTAATGCTTTAAGAACATCATGCTTATTTGGTTGAAACTGTGGATCGAACCCTCAGGTAGCCTTGAGAACCAGGTGAGTGTTGGTCCCTGGAGGTGCTCACTGGACAGTTGACAATACCAAGCGTCCTTCTCGTGTTTATTGAACTGCGCTCGTCCGACTGCGATTATTAAGGTGGTCATGTACGCGCTAGATCCATTTTCCTTCATAAAAGAGGATTTTGATTTTCCTGGGGTTTAGCACTCTAGCGTTCTTTATGTGTGGGGCATACGGGCTTCGGAGCGTCTCCTCCATCAATCGGTCCAGCTCTGGCGCCGATCTGATGGTTTGGTGAACCTTGGAATTCATTTGTCGGACTGCCTCCTAAAGGGAATCATTCATCTCCTGGATTTCTCGAATCGATCGCTGAGGTCGCTTGCCAGAGCGAGAAAAGGGGGGGGGTACGGGTGCCTTCTTCGTACCTGTCAGATTTTTCCTTGGACTCCTCCAATAAGTTGCTTCGGTCTCTCTCATCCTCTGAAGCCTCGGGGCTTGCGGTGCGACTCGGCTGTTCGATTTCGTCATCAAGCTGGTCGTCTCATTGGTTGGATTGATCTACTTCGAGGTCGCCATTGGGCGAGGTCTATGTGGTGTCAATGCGGGATTCTCGCGTCTTGACTGAGCGCGGGGTTGGAGTAAAGCATAGCCTCCAGGAGTGTTCTCCTGAGATGGGGTAATGTCGTGAAGAGGTCCTGGTCAAGTGGTGTTGTGAAGATGTTGCTCGGTCTAGGCGTTTGGTCATTGCTTTGGTTTGGTCTGCGGACTCCTTTGCCATTTGGTCGAGCCGGTCAAGCAAGGATTTTTCAAGGCATCTTGTGTCTCCAATTTTCCGGACATGGACTACACGGATTGGAGGAGTGCCTAAATCGTGATGACATATCCGTTAGGTGGCGTTGATGTGTTTTCGGTCATGGTGGAGTCGGATCTAGCTGCGGTTTTCCTTTCTGCGTTAAATAACTCTTAACTACCCACAGTCGGCGCCAATTTGTGGATGATAAAACCCACAAAGTAATTTTTATCAAGTTGATCTTAATGAGAAATTCGTTGTTCTTGTCAAAATCAGGAAAAAGACGCAACACAAATTCAGATAGAAAGATAGAAAATAGATTTTATTGATCTCAATTGTACAAATACACACAACTAGGTGATTATAAATTCTCAGTAAGAAAGTAGTTCTAATTCTCCCAAAATAATTCGATAGTTTCTCATTCTTTCTCTTCTCCTTTTTATAGCTCCCTCCGCCTAGCTCGGGTTGTTCCGATCTTCTCGGTTTGTTGGACCTACAATCTCGGTGACTCCCTACTATCTCGGAACCGTCATGACTTGGTCTCTGCTTGGTCAGTTCGTACTCACATTCTTCTCGGACCGTCTACGTCCTGAGTGCTCAACCACTTATCTTTCATGCCCAGGTAGAAATCTGTTTGGTAGATCCTTCTATGCCTAGTACGTGTTGAGTCATCATCTGGGGAGTGAAACTAGCTAAGGCAAAATCCTGCTGAGGGGGTTTTGACACCAACAGTTCCGTATTATGGCACCCGTTGTTGAAAGGATCGAATTACGATGAGTGGGCATGTGGTGTCAAAACAACACTCACATCACAAAAGAAGTTTGGGCTCTTGAATGGAACCATCAAACGCCTTGATTACGGTTCTTCTGATCTGGAAGACTGGTGGACGATTCAAGCGTTGCTTGTTTTGTGGATGAAGATGACAATTGATCCAAGCATTCGATCCAGCATCTCACATCGGGATGTTGCAAAGGATCTTTGGGATCACTTAAAGAAACGGTTCTCTGTAACCAATGGACCTCGTATTTAGCAACTTAAGTATGAACTTGCTAACTACAAGCAATGAGGTCTCTCTATTAAGTCATACTATGGCAAACTCAATCGGATTTGGGATAGTATGGCAGCTTGCAAACTGGCTCGCTTGTGCAAGTGTGGTCATTGTGTTTGCGATTTGACTACTCTATATGAACAAGATCGAGATGAAGAAAAAGTTCACGGCTTTCTTTTTGGCTTAGATGACTCTTACAATACGGTTTGGTCTACTCTAGTTGCTTGTGTTCCTCTGTAGACTCTTGAAGAAGTATACAACATAGTTCTGAAAGAGGAAGATTTGAAATCAAATACTCACAAATCTGAAGATTTAGCAGCAATGTCGGCATATGCAGTCACTTCCAATAGAGGAAGGTTACCTTTGCCTCGTCCTTCTAAATCATCCAAGTCTGCTTTTTGCAAGCATTGTCAACGTCCCGGTTATGCCTTTGAAAAGTGCTTCGCGGTTATTGGTTATCCCGAGTGGTGGAAAGAACGTTCCAAGACTCGAAGTTAACTTTCTCATGGTGGTAAGTCACCAGCCTCCACACGTGTTCCAAAAACTTCATTTGCTAATGTTGTTCACGTGTCTGAGCCATCTAAGCAAGAGACAGCCAATTACGTGGTGTCTGATAAAGGCAGAGATGGAATACAAGGAATTAATGATTCACAATGCATCTCTTTTGGTCATGTTATTAAATGGTGCATCTCTCAAAAATTCAGAGAAATTAACACGTAATGTTTTCTTCTTCCTGGCTCTTAGATACAGAGGCCTCACATTATTTAACCGGGAATTTTAGTCTTCTTACTGTTGTCCATTCGATTACTCCTTTTTTGGTAACTCTAGCCGATGGACGTTAACGGGTTTCTAACAAAGAAGGAACTGTTATGTTGGGTTCTTCTTTATATCCAAAATATGTTCTATTTATTGAGGAATTTTGATCAGATTTGATCTCTCTCTCTCTTTCTCTCTCTTTCTCTTTCTCTTTCTCTTTCTCTTTCTCTTTCTCTTTCTCTTTCTCTCTCTCTCT
>OVBE01006390.1:0-19965 GCA_900406425.1 Iberis pinnata | reverse complement strand
GGGAAAACCGGAACGAACTCGAAATCCTAAATTAGAATCGAAATCAAATTTCCGGTTAAATAGGAATTTCAATGAAAATTGGTTAATTAATTTTTTTAAAAAAAATTTAGGCTAATGGTTTGATCTTGAGTTGAAATTTATTTTTGATTAAGTGAGGATGTTGGGCTTGTGTTTGTTGAGATTAAAAGAAGAAAGATCTATGGTGGATTTAATCATGTTTGAATTTTAAATTGGGCTCATACTTATCAAGTTAAGTTGAGATTGAATTGGGCTCCAAGTTAGCAAGGTGAGTTGGGTTGATTTTGCTAAGGAAGAATTTTTCTTGGTTAGTCTTGCATGATATTGCACTAATGAAAGGTTAGACATGATGAGGTGTCTAAAGAAGGAAAGTTAGAGTTGTGAGTTTGTTGTGTTGGCATCTAATGGTCAAGCAATGATTATGTCGAAGATTAGTTTAATCTAAATCAAAATTCAACATGCAAGACACATTTCTTCTTTCTTCCTTCTTCATTTTTGCCAACAAAAGAAGAGAAAAGAGAGAGAGAGAGGAAGAGAGAAAATTGAAGAAGAGAAAGAAGAAGGAGAGGAAAAGAAGAAGAGTGTTGAGAGAGAAGAGATAATAGGCTCATCAAAACACCTCGGATCAACCTCAAACTTGGTAATAATGTTACTGACTCTTTTCTTAAGCCATAGCCAAAAACCGTTCATTATTTGGAGTTGTAATGTTTGAGTTATGATCAGTTCATTGGGACTGTTTTCTGTAGTGCGAATCCGAGACCAGTTGGAGAAGAAGTTGATTTTGGAAACCCTAGCCATCTCGGATTGAAGCGAAAATTGGTAAGCGTTTTCATAACTCTTTTCTTAAGACATAGCCAAAAACCGTTCATAATTTGGAGTTGTAATGTTTGAGTTATGATCATTTCATTGGGACTGTTTTCTGTAGTTCGAATCCGAGACCAGTTGTAGAATAAGTTGATTTTGGAAACCCTAGCCATCTCTAATTGAAGCGAAAATTGGTGAGCGTTTTTATAACTATTTTATGAAGCCATAGAAAAAAACCGTTCACCATTTGGAGTTGTAATGATGGAGTTATGATCATTTCATTGGGACTGTTTTCTGTAGTGCGAATCCGAGACCAGTTAGAGAAGAAGTTGATTTTGGAAACCCTAGACATCTCGGATTGAAGCGAAAATTGGTGGGCGTTTTCCTAACTCTTTTCTTGAGCCATAGCCGAAAGAAGAATAGATTTCTGTTTAGTATTCATTAAGTTATAGTTGCATTACTGCCACTGTTTTTCCCAGATCCGGATCCGTGAACAGTAGACTTAAGAGCAAGCGGCGGTGAGTAGGCGGTCGGCGGCGGCGCCTCACCGAAGGTAGAGGATGTCTTGGTGATTTCGGTGGTCTCGGTGGTCACTCGGTGCGGAATTCGGTTGAAACTGGTTTATAAGTGTTATCGGTTTACTAAAGTACGAGAATTCGGTTACGGTTTATTAAAACCGTATACTTGAAATTTCGGTTTGTTAGGTTACGGTTTAGTATTTGCTGGTTTAGAAATTTAATTTGTTTTTTTTTTTGTAATAATTAGGATTTATTGGTCGTTGCGGGTGTTCGGGGTGGCGGGTAGCTCGGGTAATCCTTTTAGCGGGAGTCGAGGTGGGTCCCGGAACTTGATTGTTTTTTTTTCTTTCGAACGTAGTTTTCAAATGCATGAAACCTGATTAATTAAACGGATCGGGATAGAACCGGGAAATGGCCTTGAAGCCAATACTCTTAATGTGTGAATCTACAATTGTGTAAAAATGGATTAATTAACGGATTGGACTTTTAATATGGAAATGGCCCTATGCCGAGGATTGTTTGCTAATTATAGAAATCCGAAAACACTAAAATGAGGAATAACGTAGGAAATATTAGACATGGCCGCGGGCCGATGGATGATTGCTTTATGTGATGTTGGAAATTGGAATTAGATGAATGTTAAATTGGATTAATAAAATGGTCCGGACTTGGGGTCGGTAATGGCATTGTTATACCTAAGTTAATGTATGTGTTTGAAATCGGATTTGAGATTCGGATTTATGGCCGAGAACGCCGTTTTGTTCTATCGGTTTTGGCTGCGTACCCGCGATGTTATGTTTCTGAATAAAAGTTTTTTTATTTGGATTTGGTATAGCGGTTTATCCTGTATGTGGGTCCTCCCTGCGGGGCGTGTTTGGACGTATGGCCTAGAGAGAGTACTTGGCTGATCACCTTGGTCGGGCAACACCCGATGGGGTGTTGGGTGTCACGCGGATTAAGCATGATACCTAGGTTGGTGTTTTCCGGGTTAGGGAAAACCAACTAGGGATTTTGATGGATTTCTTTGTGGCTTCCATTGGCAATCCCGGTGTTTGAAGGTAGAAATCGATATACGGGCCCATTCGGTTTTAAGTTTTAATTTGGTTTTATTATTCAGTTTATGATTGATGTTATTGAATCGTTGGTATTGGCTATCTTAATAGCCAATATATCAAACCCTTACGTGCCAGCGTATTTGGGATGTTTGACATTGTAAGTTGCATTCATATGTTGTTGACTATACCGGGACATGTGATTGTTCCGTGGGGTTCGGGTTGGGATTTACGGTATTGTTGTGCATGTTAGTGTGGGCTGGCACCCACTGAGTAACTTTTAGAGTTACTGATTCCCCTCTTTCCTTTCCCCTTTCAGGTAACCCTACGTTAGGGTTTCCTTTTGTGTTCGGGCGCGGGACGACTAGAGGCCGGCTATACGTATGTGTAATTAAGTTTTATTTTACAATATGTTTGTAATATTATTTTATGTAATATCTTCTGCGTATTTGTATTATATTTTGGTCTGATCGGATTTAAACGTTTTATTCTGTTTAATTGTTTTATGCTATTTATAATTTCGTATTTATACCATTAATTTGATAAAAAGTATTTATTCAATTAAACCGATCCTGCGAAATCTCCATAACTCTAACCTTCGGGTTAGAGGGTCCTGATTTGGGCGTTGACCGGACCGGATTACCGGTTTAGTCAGTTCCCGGGAATAAGGCGTGATGTGTCGGTTCAATTTCCGAACTGGGGCGTTACAGTTACTCACAGAAGGAAGGTGTAGACTACACATAAATATTTCATATTATTAGCCACATTGAATCAGGATATAGAACTAGAGCAACTAAACGTAAAAACAACATTCCTTCATGAATAGATAAATGAAAATATATATATGACACAACCAGAATGATATTTAGTAAAAGAAAATGAAGACTATGTTTGTCATCTAAATAGGTCTCCCTAGGCTATGGAACAAGTGTTTTGATCAATTCATGATCAAACACAGATTACGAAAAAGTGAACATGACAAATCTGTGTATTACAAGGAAATAGAGGAATCATCGTATATCTACCTCTTATTATATGTAGATGATATGTTGATTGTCTCAAAGAGTATGACAAACATAAACAAGATGAAGAAGCTTCTAAGCAGTGAGTTTGAAATGAAAAATGTGGGATCAACAAGACGGATTTCGGGAATGGGCATCATAAGAGATCATATGAAAGGTACATTCATACTTTCTCAATCAGAATACATTCACAAGATTTCTAGATATTCAGAATGAGTGAAGCCAAATATGTATCAAATCAAATTTGGGCTCATTTCAAGCTGTAAGCAATCGAAGGCATAAAAGAAGAAGATGCAAAGAAGAATGAGGTTCTTGATATTGCATACGCAGTTGGAGTTTTGAGCATGTTCATGGGAAATCCTAGTAAGAATTACTGAACAACTGCAAAATGGGTACTTAGGTACTTGAAAGGAACTCATACAAGGTCAAAGGTCTTCAAGAGAAATCTAGACTTCAAGATAAAAAGATATTCGGATTCAGATATTGCTTCATACCTAGACAAAAGGAGATTAGCACAAGGTATGTATTTACCACAGGTGGTAATACTATTAGCTGAAAATTAAATTTAGAGCATATTGTGGCTTTGTCTACTACATAGGTTGGGTATATAGCCTTAACAAAAGTTGTAAAGGAAGAAATGTGGCTTATACGATTAGCAAAAGAATTAAGCTTCAAGCAAGATTAGGTAAATGTTTACTGTAACTCGCAAAGCGCTATATGCCTCGCCAAGAATAATATCTTCCACGAGAAGAAAAAACATGTACCTGTGAAGATGCATTTCATAAGACAAATAATCTAGTTGATGCTTTAACCACAATAATTCTAATGCATAAATTTGAGCAAACAATGAGTTTGCTTAGAGTTGATGAAGAATAAGATTCATGATACGCTTGACAATGTAATGATCTAACCAAGTTTATGACTGGAACATCAATGTGGAGTTTCTTGACTCTATGATGATTCCAGTTCAATTGCGAAGCTAAATTCAGTTAAGAGGAAATTTGTGTAATCAAGGCTCGTTATAGATTTGGTTTACTCCAGTTAACCAATGATTTCTTCCAGTTAAGCAAATGAGTGACTATCAAGTTGGCTAGGCGGTTAAGTTGGTTCACTATTAGTTTAGAGTTTGTTATAGGTTGTTATCTCGTCTAATGATCTATAAAGTACACTTAATGTGTGCTCAAGCTTGTAATCAACATGGAGAATATAATGGATCCATTTCCTGCATTGTCAAGCCCCTGGGAGTAGGATTTATCTGAAATCTGGGTACACAATTTTTAGTGTCTTTGTACTTTGATTCTTCTATTCAAATTGTATCTAGCAATACTCTTTAACAAACGAGAGCGTGTGTGAGTGAAGTAGATCTTAGGTGAATATGTGAGCTTAGTTGTGTAAGATCCTAACACTCTCGAAATATTTTCGAAAAAAGCAGAGAACCACAGTCTCGTAGTACGAACTACATTCTCGTGGATCCTTCGTGTATAGCGCTTGGCTAGAGTATATTCCTTAAATCACAATGCCAGATATGTGGAATAGCAAAAAAGTTTATGCAATTCTTCAGGTTTGAGTTTGACCGGTGGCATTGACAACAATGAAGATAGGGTTCAAGTGGTAGATCTTATGACTTCCAAGGCGCATGGGCATCCAACATGGTTGTAATCCTCCTAGGTATGTGATAGGTTTAGAATTTAATCATAAACTATTACTACAGAGAATAGTTCAATGTAGCAAAGATAGAGTATCGAATGCACAAAGACCATAATAGTATACGTTCAGTTTCAGTTTCAAATTTAGCTAAAGCGAAAATAATGAGATTGATATTGATCAAAACGGTAAATTAAAAAGGTTTAAAACTTATAAAATAAAAGTAGTTCTCAACATGGAAGACAAAAATGGAATAATCTCCTCTCAGAGTATTAAACCTTATGCTCAAATTATCAAAGAAAAAATCTTGCCGCCTTTTAAATAACAGAACATGCATTACAGTTCAGATTCAATTGTTCATAAGCAATCAAGACAATACTCTCGCAAGCAAAATCATTTATTCATCTAGACTTGATCAAAGTTCAAAACCAAATCTCTTTGCGTTTATCAGTCTAATATCAATGAACTGGTTAGCTACTCTAATTCATGAATTAATAATAAGTCTAGACTAAGAACCTAACAATTATTATCCCCTTATGACAAATCTAACAATCAAACCCTGTATTTCGTGGGAAACCCTAAAACCTAACTATGGAACTACTAAGACATTGACATGCAAAAACAATTTAATATCAAAGAAGAACACATATTTAAAACAAATAGATATATTAGAAAGGATTCAAAAATCTTCTCCAAATACAGGTTAAATCTCCTCTCCCTCAGTAATTCTCTCAGAAAATAAAATAAAGCTTAATTCTATAGGCCTAAAACACAATGTATTTATAGGCTAAAAAAGTAAAATAATAAAATATGGAAAACTTGATAGGCTTGAAGACTTGATTTGCAAATTTGGAAATCTTCTTTTTTTTTCTTGGGAGTTTTGCTCGATCGGGCACATGGTTGCCCGATCGAGCATATCATAAAATTGCTCGAGATTTCTTCTTTACCGGATCGATCTTGATCTCCACATTTTTCCAGGAGCATTTGCCCGTTCAAGAAACTATGTTGCCCTATCATGCATCTCGTAAACCTTTTGCTCGATCGATCTCCTTAAGTGTTCGATCCAGCACTTCTCTTTGAAACTTTTGAAAACTTCTGAAATCACCTGAAATATGTTGTTTTGCTCCGATTCGACCCGAACACCTAAAATACTGAAATTATACCAAATATGCAATGAAAACACTCGGAATAATGCAGAATAGCAAACATAAATGCCCACTATTATGCATTAAACCGGAGTAATATCAACTCCCCCAAACTTAGATCGTTGATTGTCCTCAAGTAAAGCAAGATTCAATCTGGAGAAGAGGTTTGAAAAGGACCACACAGAAACTCACAGAATCTTAAAAACCATAAGTACATTTTCAAATCCAAAAGACACCAATCTCAAACAACTACTTAGACTGAATTGTTTACCACCACTAAACTAACAACATGTTTCCTACTCTAAATCCCAAATCAATTAAGTATCAAATTATATCAACCAGCTCTTTAAATTCAATTAAGTTAAGATTCATGCATTCTAACCTATGGTATATCAATCAATTTACTCAAGTACCTCTTCCATCGAAATGCCCATACCAAATAGAGCATCGACCGACTTCCGATCTTGATCCTTTTTCTCCCTTTGTCACTTCTTTTTTTTCTTTAATACTACACTTTTTTGCATCTTTTTTTTCTTTTTTTTTCTTTTCTTTTCATGTTCGCACTTTTCTGCGTTTTCATGATTCTAACTGCTTTTCAGCAGCCCCGAAAATGACTACGGACTACAAGGTCACACTTTCAACACTTTTTCTACCGGTTTTTATTATTATTTTTTCTGAAGGGAGAGAGAGAAAGGACCCGGACCGTACTGGAAGAACATGTCGGTTTTACAGAATATTGAAGAGCAAGGTACCTAATTCTCAAAGTAAATCAATACCATAAGCAAAAATAATTCAGATTTCAAATTAAGTCCTATCATGGCAGAGCTAGCATCAATTCATCAATAACTCAGAAGACCAGAACTTTCAGAAGCAAATCAATCCGTAATGGGGATCCAATCCTAATCTCAACAAATCATCTAAGTTAATAATCTAGAGAAAGTGAAAACCATACTCACACTTGGGTGATTATCATTGATTTTGATCATGGTTCCTTCGACTCAATAGACTCATCTAGTTTAAAAACAAAAAATTTGAAAATTTTCACCAAAAAGACAAAACATCAAAACATAGTTAGTATCAGTACACCCTCCCCCAGACTTACTTCACACCGTCCCAGTGTGAAAATAAATCCAAGAAAAGGTATAAAAGTAATCAGGATCAATACTAAAATCTGTAATGGATGAAAATTAGATAATACTATATAAAAGTTCAAGGGAAAGAGGTTTACTAAAAGTGACGTGCTCCCAAATCTGTTTTGAACTCCTATGCCTCATTTTCCATACCTGCAAAAAGAACAAACACTCAAGAGAAGAGTAAGTAATGGTTGAACAACGATTGAGCAATGATAGTTTGTAAAAACTAACAAGAATCAGCTGTAAGAGAAACCATTAAGGCATTATGATCTAGCAATACTAATAAAAAATCAGCAAGAATCATATAATAGATGCATCATTCAAAATAGTTAACAGCAATCAATTCGGTATCTCACAATCAATTGGTAAGTAAAGAGCAATGATCAAGCAATACTAATTATAATTAGCAAGAATCAAGAATTTACTTAATAAGAAAAACCAATCAATCATGAATCTAAAATCAACTCAAGTAAAAACACAAGAACGATGGTGAATGGTGAGCAATGATCTAAGCAATACTGATTGGGATTAGCAAGAATCAAGAGAGAAACCATTCTAAAAACCAACAGTTCAAGTGAAAATGATGAGTTATGATAATAGAAGAGATAACCCGGAATGTCATGAAGAAACTTTCACCTGTAATCACCTGAAACACTTCAAAATCAAAACTAAACATAAGTAGATTAGGACTGACTCAAAATAAAAAAAACAAATAAATAAACTCTAAATATAGTGGGTTTTATCCCACTCAACGCTTTGTTTAACGTCACTTAGCTTGACGGTACTTACCTCTAAGTAGGAATGAAATCAACATCTAGCGATGTTCCATAACAAGCCCCAAACTCAGGTATCTTCAGCGTTAGAACCTTCCCCATCACATCCTTTGCAATATCAATCCCTTTTTCTTTGAACTCAGGGGTGAGTAAAACTCTAAACTTCGAGAAAGGTTTTGAGAACCCTTTTCTTTTCACCTTATACTCAAGTGTATTACCAACTATTGCCTCAGGGATCAAAGCTACTTGAGATTCATGCTTGACCTCCTTTGGTTTCACTTGCACCTTCTTCCTAACCTTTGGATTACTATTCCTTGTTGAGATTGGGGGCTCTTTGTGTAAGATTTCAGCAACTACACACTTAGGTTATGGTTCAATATGAACTCCATTCTACATCTGTTCTTCTTTAACCACAGTTAGCCTAAAGATCCCTTTTGAAGGAATCGTTGGATAGAAAACCCATTTCTTGATGTTTTTCAGATATATTCGCCGATTGGGTAAATCAACAAAAGCTCCTACGGTTGCGAGAAAGGGCCTTCCAAGAATTAAAGGTTCATGAATGCTCATTCGTTACCAAGATGTGGAAATCAATAGGGACGAGGCAATTACCAACTCTTACCAAGAGGTCTGAGATAAAACCACTAAGAGACAGTAGAATCATTAGCAAGTGTGAAAGTCATATGAGATGGTTGGATACCTGATAATCCCAACAGTTTTGCAATAGTCATTGACATGACGCTCACATTAGCTCCAGTATCACAAAGAGAATCGATGAACTCCACTCCATTGATCGAACAAGGAACTAAGAATCCCCCTGGATCTTGTACCTTATAAAGCTTCTTAAGTGGATTAGGTGGCTTTCCAATCATCTCATCAACTTTAAACTCTGATTTAGACTTAGTAGAAGGTACCAGATAAGGAATTCTTGGCATATAGGATATTTCAGCAGTTTTCGGGTCCATGAGCTTTTGCTCGATCGGGAAAATGTTGTCCGATCGAGCAAAACACTCTGTTTTTGGTCCGACGAAACTGCTCGATCGGGCACAAGGTATGCTCGATCGAGCATATGTCCCTGGAACTTTTTTATGAATTTTCTCGATCGGGCTGATGATGCCCGATCGATCTGCTCCCCCGAAAATGATTTGCTCGATCGGGCAAAGATTGATCGATCGAGCAAATCTCTATGCTTCAATTTCCAGATTTTCAAAATTCGAGTCTTTTCCCAAATCACCA
This sequence comes from Iberis pinnata, assembly GCA_900406425.1. Taxonomy (NCBI): domain Eukaryota; kingdom Viridiplantae; phylum Streptophyta; class Magnoliopsida; order Brassicales; family Brassicaceae; genus Iberis; species Iberis pinnata. Next base: position 10,623 of record OVBE01006390.1, on the reverse strand, counting down.
ACCTTTTCACCTAAATTTCCAACCAAAGTCTTACAATACCCCCTTTGGATTCTCCTCAACTTTCCTAGGAAAGACACCAGCTTGTCTTTTCACAGTTTCAGAAGTTTGAGCAACTTGCACATCCAATTTCTTCACATGGGTTGATAACGCATCAAAATTTTGATTTAGCTATTTCACTTCTCATTGGATCAATATTTGGATCTGTTATTGTCCTTCCAGCAGCTTCTTAAACATCATCTCAACTAAATTACTTGATTGCGGTTGAGCTTGTTGAAATACAGGCTGAGAGGTTTGTGGAAAACCGCATGAATTAGAATTCTGCACAAAAGATTTCTGCTGTTGTGGGTAGTGTTGATCTTGGGGGTTCTCAACATTGGTACTTCTACAAGACAAGTTAGGATGAGTCTTGTTAAAACCTTGATTATAACCTTGATTGTACACTCTTTGACCTTGAGCATTGATGTAACTCACTTCCTTCTCAACTTCACCAGTGTTCATTTCCTGAACTGCAAAGCAATTAACTTTAGAATCATCTACATCACTGACCTATTTCTGAGTTTGACCTTTTAGAAGTTGATTGAATAATCCCTTCATCTATGAGAATTCTCCTTTCAACTATGAGATCTTTGAGTTAGCAGCTAATACCGGAACCTTTGTTCGGCGATCAAACTCTAGGCAATGATTGCTATTACAATCTGCCATATTCTCTATCAAACGATATGCATCAAGAACAGGTTTCTACATAAAGTCTCCATCGCTTGTTGTATCTAAGGACAGCTGATATTTCTGTTCAATTCCTCTATAAAAGGTATTGAGGAGACTTACATCTGAGAAACCATGATGTGGACAATTACGAAGCAACTCTTTGAATCGTTCCCAAGATTCATAGAATGATACTACAGGGGCTTGAGCAAAAGCCAAGATTTTGTTCCTAAAAGTGTTAGTCCTAGTAGTAGTGACAAACTGATTAATAAACCTGGCTTTGTAGTCAGCCCAGGTTACTATAGATCCTGCAGGTAGAGACTTCAGCCATCGAAGTGCTTTTTCATCTAAGGAATTACTGAACACACTGCAGTGCATGAAATCGCTAGATACTCCATTGAGTTTGATAGTGCTGCAGTTGTCCTCAAAAGTATCAATATGATTCATTGGGTGCTCATTAGATAAACCACTTAATTGGTTGTTATGAATCATTTGAACAAGTGAAATAGGGAATTGGTATTCCCTTCGCTGAGGTTGAGTGGGTTGTATGGGATTCCTATTAGCATAGTATGCTTGAGGGTTATTGTATGATATAACTAGAGGAGGGTTCTGACCATTGAGCATATGAACTCTCTCCGGATCTCCATATAGAACAAAATTCCTTGCATCTATGTTCTGAGGGTTTTGAGCATTGGGATTTTCCTGTTGAGCTTGGTTGTTAGCAACTCTGGGTTGGCCTTAGGACACTTGATTACCGTTATCACCACCTTGTCCTTGGTTAGTGAGTTGATTGAGTCCAAGAACTGGTGGATCGTTTTGACCTTGGGGTCCGTCTGGAATGACTTGATCAACGTTTCCAGCCATTTTACTAGATAAGCTTCCGTCTTTCTTGATCTTCCGATTTGAGCGTCCTATTCGTGCGAGTTCCGAATTACCGAGGCGTAACAATTCAGAGGATTTGTCAGATCTTCTGATCATACACCTGTAAAACAAAAACAATTAAAAGAGAACGAGATGAGTACTGAAAATAAAAACTTTAGACGAGATTTAATAAGAAACTAGAAAGGCACAATTGGTCCCCGACAACGGCGCCAAAATTCTGATAGGTTTAGAATTTAATCCTAAATTATTACTACATAGAACAATTCAATGTAGCAAAGATAGGGTATCGAATCCACAGAGACCAGAATAGTATACATTCAGTTTCAGTTTCAAATCTAGCTAAAGCGAAAATAATGAGATTGATATTGATCAAAACGGTAAATTAAAACGGTTTAAAACTTATAAAATAAAAGCGTCAAGCATCAAGGAAACCACATGTAGTCAGGATTAAAAGTCAATTTATCGTTCGGGGATTTTCTTTGAAAATAGTTCTCAACATGGAAGACAAAGATGGAATAATCTCCTCTCGCAGTATTAAACCCTATGCTCAAATTATCAAAGACAAACTCTTGCCGTCTTTTAAATAACAGAATATGCATTACAGTTCAGATTCAATTGTTCATAAGCAATCAAGACAATACTCTCGTAAACAAAATCACTTATTTATCTAGACTGGATCCAACTTCTAAACCAAATCTCTTTGCGTTTATCAGTCTAATATCAATGAACTAGTTAGCTACTCTAATTCATGCATTAATAACAAGTCTAGACTAAGAACCTAACAATTATTATCCCCTTATGACAAATCTAACAATACAACTCTGAATTCCCTGGGAAACCCTACAACCTAACTATGGAACTACTCATACATTGACGTGCAAAAACAATTCAATATCGAAGAAGAACACATATTTAAAACAAATATATATATATATTATAAAGGGTTCAGAAATATTCTCCATATACAAGTTGAATCTCCTCTCCCTCAGTAATTCTTTTAAAAAAATAAAATAAAGCTTAATTCTAAAGGAAGAAAACACAATATATTTATAGGCTAAAAAAGTAAAATAATAAAATATGGAAAACTTGATAGGCTTGAGGACTTGATTTGTAAATTTGGAAAACTTCTTTTTCTTCTTTGGAGTTTTGCTCGATAGGGCACATGGTTTCCCGATCGAGCATATCATAAAATTGCTCGAGACTTGTTCTTTTCCCGACCGGTCTTGATCTCCATATTTTTTCAAGAGCATTTGCCCGTTCGAGCAACTATGTTGCCCAATCGTGCATCTCGTAAACCTTTTGCTCGATCTATCTCCTTAAGTGCTCGATCGAGCACTTCTCTCTGAAACTTCTGAAAACTTCTGAAATCTCTTGAAATGTATTGTTTTACTCTGATTCGACCCGAACACCTAAAATACTGAAATTCTACCAAATATGCAATGAAAACACTCGGAATAATGCAGAATAGCAAACATAAATGCCCACTATTATGCATTCAAACCTAGTAATAACAGTATGATGGATCCATCTGCAACAAGTTAAACCAACGGCGGAAACCCATCATTTTTGTTTTTTTCTGCCACGCTCCTCTAACTTGTCGCCATGCACTTCTGGGACAAAATCAACGATATATTCTTCTTTCTCTCTTTTGCTTTTGTTTTGTGGTGGTTCTAGAGGAAATATAATGTCTCCAGCTCCGTCGATCTGGCTTCCAACGGTCTTGAGCCGAAAGATTTCACGATCGGCGACTAGATGATGGCTCACCCAGATTAGAGTTTATGATTTTTGGGTTCTTATAAGATTTATATTATTAGGCCGTTTGGGATTGGTGCCTTGATAGAAATTGTGGTTTATTGAAGTTTTGTATTAAGCCTAATCCATAAATATTTGCACTTGCAAATCTTTTAAAAAAACAAAATTTCATATAAGAACATTAAGAGGTTATTATAACAATTTTTATGGTCGTCACCTCGAATAATGTGTATATAAAACTCCGATTAATTTCATGTCTTTTATTTGTTGTACTTCTGGTATGTAAATATTAGTAAAAATAATAATATAACATTGGTATTTTTAATATGATTATAGTTTTCTATTTCGATTTGAACATTAAAAGTATATATTTAATTTTCAGTTTCATTTTTTATGTTTTCCAATGTAGATATTTTTTCCAGTTTTCTAATTTTGTTATATACAATTAGTCTTTTAAGGCATACTAAAAAATATATATTAAGTTTTTATGTTCTCACACTGCTTGGCAATGGCGACACCATTCGAACCTCTTATGATCCTTGGATCCCTCCCGAGACCTTAACATCCACCTGCACGCCCCGTCTCCTAATACCAAATTCTCTACCACCAACAACACCGGTTAGTTTTTCCTATCCCCTTCTACGCGTTCTTGGGACATTGCCAAACTGCAAACTTTTATCCACCAATGCACCCGACACAATGATATGACCTTTTACTAAAATTGGGGATTACACAGTTAGATATGGTTATCATTACCTCCGAACTCCTCCCTCTAATAACAAGGTTTTTTCTGGTTTTCTTAGAGATCAATTCCCTATCTACACAATGATGTCATTCTAGCATAGATAAGGTATGAATGCAAATGGGTGTGATGCTAACAATATGGATGTGAATGAAACATGCATAAAACACTAAAACAGGGACAAGGAAACAAACACTAACATGCATTGGCAAATACTAAGCATAAACAGCAGGAAAGTAAAAAGGGTAAAGATGCAATCAAGTGGGAAACAGTTCCGGAGGACAAGGGTAATTGACTAGAGATCCTTCATGAACTACCTAAGCACATAGCATACATCAAATAATGAGTTAACCCCTAGACAGCAAATTCATATGCAACCAATTCCAATGTCTTGGTAAATTGTTTCAAGCAAAGGAATCACTAGACCTAACTCTCGTTAACGGTACACTACTAAGCATGCATGAGGAACCAATCAACTAATCTCGTTAATGGTACACAGTTAGATATGGTTATCATTACCTCCGAACTCCTCCCTCTAATAACAAGGTTTTTTTTTGTTTTCTTAGAGATCAATTCCCTATCTACACAGTGATGTCATTCTAGCATAGATAAGGTATGAATGCAAATGGGTGTGATGCTAACAATATGGATGTGAATGAAACATGCATAAAACACTAAAACAGGGAAAAGGAAACAAACACTAACATGCATTGGCAAATACTAAGCATAAACAGCAGGAAAGTAAAAAAGGGTAACGATGCAATCAAGTGGGAAACAGTTCCGGAGGACAAGGGTAATTGACTAGAGATCTTTCCTGAACTACCTAAGAACATATCATACATCAAATAATGAGTTAACCCCTAGACAGCAAATTCATATGCAACCAAGTCCAATGTCTTGGTAAATTGTTTCAAGCAAAGCAATCACTAGACCTAACTCTCGTTAACGGTACACTACTAAGCAGGCATGAGGAACCAATCAACTAAAGCCAATAAGCACCCTAAACATATAATCTCTTAGGCTAGGATGTGCAAATCTGTGAAATCACCATGTTCATGCATTTCATTAAAAACCTTCTGAGTGATGAAATGCCTAAAATCATATTTCAATTGATCAGAAAGAACTCAGCATAAAGAGCAATGAAACAGAAGGGATTTAGATGCAAATCAACTTAGGCACTTAGGAAGAACAGGACATCAACACTAGTCTACCCCATCCTCAGGAACCTAAGGTAACTACTCACTACGCATGCTCGGTGCCAAATCAATAAAAAAAGAAACCATAGCTACTAAGGAAAACATGAAGATCAAAAGTCAAAGATGATGAACACCAAGAACACTAATCCAGAAAAACATAGTATCAATGAAACAATAGCGAAAACAGAGGAAGTGATCAAGCTAAAAATGAGATTAAAAGCATAAAAACGTAGATCAACATGCACAAGATAGTTCACAACCCTAATCTAAGCATGAAAATGAACAAAACAGAAGATTAACATAAACTTAAGCAAAATATGGGTTTAGAACATGAAGAACATCAAGAGCAAAAAGAAAGAAGATCCTCGAAATGGAGGCATCTAGGGCTTCTTATAGTTTTCAGAGAAAAGCTCTAAAACGCATAAAAGACAAAAAGCAATCATTAAAATGGGTCTTGGGTCTAGTCCATCCTGATTCGAAGTTGGTCGGGTCGGAGCTGCTTGGCTAGATCGTGATGTGATCGAGCCATGTAGAAGACATGATCGAGGCAAAACACTTAGAAGCAGCACAGGGTGATCGAGCCGGAGCCAGGCCACGATCAAGGCGACAAAAAAGTTTCGGTTGGTCTTCGAGACGTGTTGGCTTTGAGGTGGCTCGATCACGGGATCAAGCCATGATGTTGCATGGTGATTGAGGTGGTCAAGGTAGGTGGAGATCGAGGCGTTTAAGGGGACTTGCAATCGAGCCGTGAAATCGAGAAGGCTCGATCACTTGGCTCAATCACGGGATCGAGCAGTGATGTTGCATGGTGATTAAGGTGTTTGGCTGGAGTGATCGAGCTGAAGTTGGCTTGGCTCGATTACGAGAGCGAGGTGGAGGATGCTTGTGATTGGGCCGCGTTGACTTAGCTCGATGGTGGGCTCGATGGTTTGGTCGAATCCTGACTTGAACTACACTTGAGTTGGTTCCATTCCACACATTTTCCTTACCTTCTCTAAATTTGCAACAACGTTCTAACAGCTCCTGACACTACAAGAAATATGACTATGGATAGCGTCCCATGATAGCGTTTTTTGTGTAACTGCTATTGTATATGGACACAGGTTTTATCCATAGCGTTTCATTTTTTTGGACGCTATTTTTCATTCCCGGGAAAACAAAAATACTAAGGCGCGTAAATTTGCTTAGTTTCGGCACTTACTATTGTAGGTAATAAAAAAAACGCTATGGTAACTTTTTTCAACATAATCAATTTGATCGATCTACTTAGTTATTTCTCTCTTTCTTCATTATTTTCAAAAGATCTTCAGTGTGTGCGTTACTTGGGACATTGTTGATCTCACCGATTCGAAGCTCCATTGTTTAATCGAGAAGGTATCTTCCTCATATTTAGTTAATTTGCAATGTCTGACTGCAAATGTGGAATTTAGCTATATACAGATTGTTTGATTTCGCTATTTTGATTTCGAGGTATAATCTATACAAATTGTTTGAATTCGTTAGATGTGGAATTTAACTAAAAATAACTTTGAGCTAAAATGTTATTTTTTTATTCTCTGTTCTGAAATGCCAGTAAGGATTAGAGGAGACTCTGCTGGGACCCGTGATAGTAGAAGTAACCAAGGCTTAGAGGCTACACCTGCACCAACAAGAACTAAGAGAAGAAGTAGTGCTGAACAAGAAGAACCTCTTAATTTGGACCAAAATGGGGTAAAAACTGAAAGCAATGATGAGATTCAAACAAGGAAAAAGAGGTCAAGAAAATATAAGGAGGTTGTTAATATGTGAAATTCCAATGAGGCAGTTGAACTTGAAGAATTACGTATAGTGGTGGAAGATGTTGAGGGTGAGAATGTAAGAAGACTTGCAGATGATCGGAATCAGAGTACTTGAACAGAATGACCATGAAAAAATGAAGATGATGATGGTTTTGGTGATAATGATGACGGTTTTGATGAGGGACGTGAGAAGGTAATACTTGACGATGAGATAGAATTTACTGAGACACAAGCTCTTGAGAAAGAAAATGATCAGACTCAGAGTACTGAAGATAATGACCATGAATAAAAATGATCAGAGTACTAATCGTAATGACCATGTTAACATGGATCAACATGGGGTTAACAATGAGAGGACTGAAGGAAATCAAACTCCGATTAATGAAGTGAAGAAAAAAAAGAGAAGAGGACCAACAAAGATGAATACAGTGGCTACAGATCCTAATGAAAGGGTCTCAGTGTCTTTCAATGAGTATGGTAAACATGTTGGACCTGGTTATGTTATATTGTCATCTTTTCTTGGTCCTCTGGCGAGAAAACATGTTCCAGTTACATTGTCTTACTGGAGACAACTTGATCTAGTGTCTAAGGATACCATGTGGGAGGAGATCCATGTATGTTTGACCATTTAAGCAATTCATCTCACATCCACCAATCCAATTCCCATTTAAGGTTTTGTGGGCTTGGTCAATCCCACCAAAACTCAAACACTTTTGGTAGCGTGCAATCCATAACGGTTTACCAACATTATTGAATCTCAATACATGCGGCTTTCATCTCACCCCTACATGTTTAATGTGTGGTAAGGCCGATGAATCTATATGTCATCTCCTCTTTCATTTCCGAGTAAGTAGAGAAGTTTGGGACCTCTCACCAATATCGCTGAACTTTGTAGACAAACAAACCCCTACAATTGCACATACTCTATCGCATGTTCTTTCCACTATTGCCCCCGAGCATTAACCCCTTATCAATGCTATTGTATGGCGAATATGGAAAGCGTGCAACGACCTCTGTTTCAGGAGCCACCGCTGGCCAATCCATACTATTATTACTAAGGAAATTCATGATGCTTTGGAATAGACCATGTTAACCATGACTCATACCAATAATCTACACCACTAATCGACTTTACCTACCGCTAGACCGATTGATAATCACCCTCATCATCCACCCCTTCCTATTCCTCCACCACTTCTTCGTTCCCCTTACTATTACCTTGTGGATGGCTCATGGTCCAACAACTCTAGTCCTTGTGGTATAGCATGGACCATGCATTGCAATCATACTCATTCAGTCATTTGCCTTGGTTTCACTTCTCTACCATCTCGTCCATCGCCCGAGGCTGTGGAAGCTGAGGCTTTACTTTACGCGGTAACTTGCATACATGCCCTTAACTATAGGAACATCTTTTTTTGGTATGGATTGTAAAGTCCTTATCAAGGCATTTACCTCCACTCATGCTTCGTCTCAGTCACACATCCTCCCTACCACGTCCCTAACTTCCTATTGTTATCATCTCCTTCCCTACATCGGGCCCTCTTTATTTTTTTTTTATATTAATCGTTCTTTTAATGTATTATCTTATTCACACGCAAAACATGCTAGACAAATGATAGTAGGATTTTTTGTCCTAAAGGGTATCAATTACCCATCATTGTAGTATAAATGGGTTATCAATCCAAATGGGAGTGCACTAACAATCTGGAATGCAATGGATGCTTTAAAGTCAAGCTAAGCATTAAAAAGGGTGGTTTTGCTAAAAGGTCCTAAGTGCAGTAAACATGATGGAAGTAAAGTGCACAAACCTAAAAAGAAGCATAAAAGACTAAAATGCAAAAACAGAGAAAAAGCAGAGAGAGTGAAAGATGTAAACAAGTGCGAAGCAGTTCTTGAGGACAAGGGCAATTGACCAAGGATCTATCCTGAGCTACCTAAGTACCTAACATACCTCATACAATGAGTTAACCCCTAGACAGTAGAAACATAAGTAACCAATTCTAATCCCTTGGCAATCAATTTCAAGCAAAGCAATCACAGACTTAATTCCCGTTATAGACAGTAGCTACTAAGCAGGCATGAACAACAATCTACTATAGTCAATAAGCTTCCCAAACAACTAATCCCTTAGAATGGGAAACGAATCTCTGAAATCACCAAATTCCTGACATCTCCAATGAATCACTGTCAAGTGTTGAAGAGCCTAAATGCGGGTTTTCAGTCCTTCCCAAGATGAAATATAATCAGCATTACGCACAGGTGAAACATAAGGGATTTAAGGACAAACAACTTAGGTACTAAGGCGAACCCAGAACATCAACCCTAGTCTACCCCATCCTCAAGAACTTAATGGACTACTCACTATTCATGGAAATGAAATGGAGAAAACATAAATCATGATTTCGAAGCTAGACATGCAGATCTAAAGTTAAACAGATGAAGAACAACAAAAACACAAACCCATAAACTAAGAACAACAATGAAACAGTAAAATAGAGATGAAGAACAAACTTAAAACAGGAGATTAAAAGCTTAAAACGTAAATCAATATGCACTAGATAAGAAACAACCTAAAGCTAAGAAAGAAAGTAAAGGGAAAACATAAGATTAACTTGAAACTTAAAAGAAATATGGTTTATACACCAAGAACATGAAGAAAAACAAAGAGAATGAAAAACCTAAGATAAAACCTAAAAATGAAAGAAAAACTAAGCTTATGCAAAAGCAGGCGGATTAGGGCTTTAATAGTGTTAAGAGTAAAGCCCTAATTCGCATTAAAGACAAAAGCTAATCATTGTCTTGGATCTTGGGTCTTGGTTCACGTGCTATCCGAAATTGAGTTGGTCAGGTCAGAGCTTGTGCGGGTGAGTGATCGATCTAAAGTGTTGAGAGCTTAGATGTAAGCTTCGAGATCGATCCAAGTTGAGATGCGTTTGAGGGTGGGAAAAATCCTGAAGTTGAGGACCCGAGATCGATCCAGGCAAGGTGCTAGGATCAATCCAGGAATTGTGTTGCCAAGAGAGGTCAATCCAATCTCCAGGTTGTGATAGATACAAACTTAGCTTAGCTCCCGTTTCATGCACATCCTTTGCTTCTTCAGAAACTTCACGAGTTGTCCTGAGAGAGAGATCGATCTAGGTGAGTGTGGGATCGATCTAGAGTGTTGCTGGGACAAGGTGAGATCAATCTGGATCGATCCAGGAGTGAACAAAGATCGATCTAGACGTTGCAGTGTGAAGCTTGGTGAGATCGATCTGAGTGAGGTAGTGAGATCGATCTGAGTGAGGTGGTGATCGATCAAGGCAAAGAGGAGATAGATCCAGTTTTGGTGCCAATTCATTCCACGTTAAGTGCTGCTTTTCTAAAGTCTCACAAATCCTTCCCGAAAACTCCTGAAAGTCCTGAAAAATCTCTAAAATGCGTCCATATGCAAATTCTAATGCAATAATCCTAAAAGTCACAAACTTACTATAAATATGATGTATACACGCTAATAGACCTCAGAATTGATGCTTAATGATATGTAAAATCCATGAAAATTCAGAGTCATCAACTCCCCCAAACTAAATCC
>OVBE01006389.1:0-19967 GCA_900406425.1 Iberis pinnata | reverse complement strand
TCAAGCTGCTCTGGTTCATGCTCAGGTTCAAGCTCTAATCCATTCATGCTTACATCAGCTGTTCTTTAAATTCTTCTTCTTCTCCTTTAATACTCTGTTTCCTCTGTAAAATTCTGTTTTTGATCGTTATAGTCGTTACAACGACTAACAACTTATTCAAACTTCCCCCTTTAATTGCTTGACACGTGTCTCCTTCGATATACTATATCAAATCCTCCCCCATTGAAGAACCTTGTCCTCAAGGTTCCTTAAAATCTGGAAACCTCTGAAGCAAATCAAAGTACCATTCCCATGTAGCAGCATTAACACCCAAGTCATTCCACTTAACCAACACTTGAGTAGCTGCCTTGCCTTGACGTTGAACCATACGCCTCTCCAAAATGGCTTCAGGACTTTTCTGAACTGTATCATGATGAACTGAAGGTAAAGCCGTGGAAATTCCAAGAGGATTAACAGCACCTTTAAGTTGTGATACATGAAAAACAAGATGAATAGTTGAATGAGATGGTAGAGCCAATTTATATGCGACTGATCCACATCTATCAAGCACTTTATAAGGACCATAGGACTTTGGTGCAAGCTTCTGATTTGATCTAAACACTACTGAAGATTGCCTATAAGGCTGCAATTTAACATACACCAAATCTCCAATAGAAAACACCCTTTCTGATCTGTGTGAATCCGCATATTGTTTCATCCTATGTTGAGCTCGAAGTAAATAGAACTTCAAAATCAGAATCATGTCCTCTCTCTCTCTTGCAATGTACGAGCCACAGAAGGTACTTTTGATTCACCTGGTAAGTAAGGAATGTGATGAGGAGGAGGCTGTCCAAAAACTACTTCATAAGGAGTAATTTGAGTTGATGAATGAAAGCTGGTATTATACCAAAATTCTGCCAATGACAACCATTTCACCCACATTGATGGCTTATCATTGCACATGCACCTCAAATAGGTTTCTAAACACCTATTAACCACCTCAGTTTGCCCATCACTTTGAGGATGGTAGGCACTTGAGTGATTGAGAGATGTACCTTGAAGAGTAAACAATTCTTTCCAAAACTCACTCAAGAAAATCGTGTCCCTATCACTTACAATAGACCTTGGAAACCCATGGAGCTTGAAAACATGATCCAAATAGTGTTGTGCAACAATGACTGCTGTGAAAGGATGAGCTAAAGCTATAAAGTGTGCAGCTTTGCTCAATCTATCTACAACCACCAATATTACAGATTTTCCACTTGACAGAGGAAGGCCTTCTATAAAGTCCATTGATACATCTGTCCACACACCTTCAGGAATAGTTAAAGGTTACAAAAATCCAGGTGAAGCAGCTGTATCATACTTGCAACACTGACAAGTAGCACAACTTCGTATATAAGAGTGAATGTCCTTACTTAAACCTTTCCAATAAAACAAGCCTTTTACCCTCTGTACAGTTGCATCCCTACCTGAATGTCCACCTACACCAGAGCAGTGTAGCCACTTCAAAATATCATTCCTCAGCTGAACATCATTAGGCACAACTATTTTTGTTTTCCTTCTCAGAACATTTTGTACAAATGTATAATGTTTCTTCCCCTGTGGTTTAACCTTGATTAAGGTGATGATATCCTTAATGATATTATCCACTTCATAACCATCTTGAATACGTTTCAATAGATCACATTCCAACACAGACATGGCCATGTGCAAAATGTCAGCCCCTTCCACTCTGGACAAAGCATCTGCACACTGATTATCTTTACCTTGTTTATACTGAATTTCATAATCAAATTCCAGAAGCTTAGGCAACCCTTGATGTTGAATTGGTGTGTTCAAACGTTGCTCTAACAGGTATTTAAGACTTCTTTGATCTGTCTTAATAACAAAATGACCAGTAAGAAGGTAATGCCTCCATTTTTGTACTGCAAAAACCACAGCCATAAGTTCTTTTTCATAAATTGATAGATGTAGTTGCATGCCTTTCAAATGTTTACTAATGTAGGCCAAAGGATGACCTTCTTGCATCTATACAGCCCCAATACCTTGTCCACAAGCATCTGTTTCCACTACAAATGGTTTATCAAATATGGGAAGAGCCAACACAGGAGCTGTACACAAAGCCTTTTTTAATGAATCAAAACTTTCTTGAGCATCTTCAGACCAAACAAAAGAATCTTTTTTGTTAAATTTGTTAAAGGCCTAGCAATGGATCCATAGTTCTTCACAAAACGCCTGTAGTAACCTGTTAAACCCAAGAAACCCCTCAAATGTTTAACATTTTTTGGTGTTGGCCATTCTGCTACAGCCTTTAACTTACTTGGATCTGTTGAAACACCAGCAGCCTCTATAAAATGCCCCAAATATTCCACTTTAGAGACTGCAAATGCACACTTGCTCCTCTTAGCAAACAATTGATGATTTCTCATTAAAGAGAAAACCATATCCAAGTGTATAACATGATCAAATACAGAAGCACTGTAAATCAATATGTCATCAAAGAAAATTAAGACACATTTCCTTAACAGATCTTTGAAAACAGTGTTCATCAAATATTGGAACGTTGCAGGAGCATTTGTGAGACCAAAAAGCATCACTAAGTACTCATAATGGCCATTGTGAGTTTTGAAAGCAGTTTTATGAATATCATCTTTATCCATACGTACCTGATGGTAACCAGCCCTCAAATCAATCTTTGAATAGATACTAGATCCACCCAATTCATCCATTAAGTCTTCAATCAAAGGAATTGGAAACTTGTCTTTAACTGTTATGTTGTTTAAACCTCTGTAATCAACACATAATCTCCAAGTTCCATCTTTCTTTTTGACTAAAACCACTGGTGAAGCATAGGCACTACCACTTGCCTGAATAGTTCCATTTGTCAACATTTCCTGAACTATTTTATCAATTTCATTTTTTTGATATACAGCATATCTGTATGGCCTCTGGTTTACTAGGTCTGCTCCTTCAATAAGTTTGATTTTATGATTGTGGTTCTTCCTAAATGGAGGTAATGTAGTAGGCTCTTCAAATATATCACCATACTTTTGTATCAGATTCTCAATCATAGAATACTTGACAGGTGCTAACTCAAAGTTATCCAGTGTCATTAATTCATAATTATCTTGGCAGACTTGTAGAGCATAAATGGTTGCAGATGAACCCCCTTCCTCTTGAATTTTATTAAATTTGATTGCCTTTAGTTCTCTGACTGAGCCTTGCTTAATACCATGTAAAACCAATTTGTGATTATCCATCTTAAACTGCATTTCCAACTTCATAAAATCCCAAGTGATAGGACCCAATGTTTGTAACCATTGAACCCCTAATACCATGTCACAACCACCTAAAGGTAAGATCATACAATCAGCTTTGAAAATATGATTTTGGAAACTCCACTGAAATTTTTTTATTAAGCCTTGTATTGCTAACTTTCCACCACCAGCTACAGATACTTGAGTTGAACCAGCTGAATCCACAGCAAGATTCAATTTAGCACTTATGCTTTGATCTATGAAATTGTGTGTAGATCCAGAATCAATTAGGATGAACAAGACTCTTTTGCCATGATAACCTTTTACTCTCATAGTCATATAGTCAGTAGTTCCAGCCATTGCATTAACAGATATTTTGGCAATTTCACCTTGTTCTGAAACTGAATCTTCATCGTCACTTTCTCCTTTGGTTGGATCTGAATCAGTTTCCATCAAAGATAATTGTTTCTTTTTGTGAGTGAGATAGTGTTCAGATGTGAATTTCTCATCACACTGGAAACAAAGACCTTTTGCCCTTCTGTCACTGATTTCTGCAAATGTCCAATTTTTTCTGTTATTAACTGCTGCAGGCGTTTCCTTATTATCAAACTTCACAGTGTTCTGGTAAGTGGATGAAACTTGTTTGTTAGGAGTCCAATTAGTATGATTAGCCTTCTTTGGATGAGCTTTCTCATACAATCTTCCTAATAATAAACATTGTTTCACTGATTGAGGTTGGAACATCCTAAGATGTATTTGAGTATCTATTCTCAATCCTGCTAAGTAAGCACTCACCAAATAAGTTTCAGGTAAGTTTAATCTTGTTCTAATTAGTTCAAACTTTCCATGATATTCCACAATACCATTAGTCTCATGTAGTTGTTTTAATTCTGCAATTGGATCATCCAAAACTTCCTCAAATCTTTCTTTTAACCAAACAGTGTAAGTAAACCAGTCCCTTGTAGCAATATGACCACTCTCAGATTGTACTAATGCCTGATGCCATGCCGCAGCATCATCATCAAAATGAATTGATGCAATGTTAATATTCATATAATCTGGAGTTCTATCAATCAAGAAGAATTGTTCCACTTTAAACAGCCAATCTTTTATTCTATCTCCGTTAAATCTCGGAAAATCCAGCTTTGCTAGTCTAGTAATGGCTGAGTAATGAGAATTCGTACCATTTCGTTGATGATGATAATGTTCATGCTGTGGATTGTAATTTGGAGCTGAATTACTCCCCATTCCTGTATTTTCACCAAAGATTTTGATTGCGGCAAATACTTCTGCATTATTTTGTTCCATTTTATCATCAACAGATGAAAATCGTTTCTCCATGTTGTCATCAACAATTGCAAATTGTTTAACCATTTTATCATCAATGCTGTTGAACTTTTTCTCCAATTGTTGATCGGCAAGTGCGAATTGTTTTTCAATCTTCGCATCGAGTGTTGCTTGAATCTCTGAAACAGCTCTTGCTACAATTCATTCCAGCTTCAAATCGATGTTATCATCTTGATCACGATTAGCATTCTCCTTTCTTGAAGCTTGCAATCGTGTTTCTGCCATAACTGCACAATATCCAGAGGATCGTGAGATTCTGATACCTTTGGTACAACAAGAATGCACCTTAGAGAAGAACTAAGAACCAACGTTCATTCACAAACAAAGATTCTTACTCAATTGTATAGAGAGTACAAATCAATCTCTCTAAAACAGTATGAGCTTCGGAACTACAGAGAATTACAAAGAAAACTAAGAAAATCTTAAAATGATTCAAGTTGTTCTTCAAATTCTTCTTCTTCTCCTTTAATTCTATGTTTCCTCTGTAAAATTCTGTTTTTGATCGTTATAGCCGTTACAATGACTAACAACTTATTCAAACTTCCCCATTAATTGCTTGACACGTGTCTCCTTCAATATACTATATTAGGTATACACACAACCAAGGACCCTTTCAAAGAAAACCTAGACAACAGTGAACGCTAAGTAACTCCAGCTGACACTAAATTCAAAGTCGTTTGAGTCTTATAGTTATAAAAAGCTTAACATACACCAATATGAGGAGGGTAAGAGGTGTCGCATGGTACAGTACATAAGCCTACTGAAGAAACTTATTGGTGAAAAGATAGTTAGTGTGAAAGGTTTGATACAAATAAATAGAGTATGCGTATAGTAGTTATATAGCGTAAATACCATTAATAGTAAAACTTCGATCGTCATCTTCAGTATAGTAGTTATATAGCGTAAACATCATTAATGGTAAAACTTCGATCGTCATCTTCAATCCAGTGGGCTAGGGGCGGATGTAGGAGAAAAAATAAAAATAAAAGGGAGGAGACATATGAGAGTGTAATTCTCCACCTATTATGTAGATTAGAATAACATAACCAACTAAGCCAACAAATTATTATAACTTCTACTTACTAAATAAGTTGTCACTAATTAGTATTATGTTTAGTAAATATAATGTCACAAATTGCAATTCACATAATTGTCATAGTTTTTTCTTTAATTGGTAACTATATTTCCGTAAAAAACAAGTCACAATTGTTACGACTAGTTTAACATTACAATTATATCCCTAATTGTGATAAATTTTAATGACTACAAATTTTGTCATAATATTATGACTAAATAATTACGAATTTGTGACAAACATAAATTTTTCATAAAACCGTAAATAAAACGTCACAGATTTGTATCGAAATTTTTTTGTAAAAAACTTTTGTCACAATAGCTCTTTTTTTGTAGTGCTATACATCGTAATACACCCCCCCCCTTCTCAAGTTGGAAGTGTGGTGTTGCCGACTTCCAACTTGGACACAAGTCTTTTGAAAGTCCGTCTTGAACCGCATCTCTATTCAGATGACAATTTGACTCGGTGTGTTTCGTTCTTTCATAATACACCATATTTTGTCGTAATATGAATAACCGCTTGGATATCACAATGAAAAGAATCGGTTGAGAGTGATTTAGGCAAAACGAACTATGCAATGCCTTGAGCCATTTGTTTTTGCGAAGTGTGTATGCCATGGTTCGATATTCAATTTCTGCAGAAGAGCATGAAATTATCTATTGTTTCTTAGTCTTCCAAGAAATTGGAGAATCACCGAACAAGACGACAGAGGCTGATAAAGAACGGCGAGTTTTAGGACATACAACCCAGTCCGAATCCCAATATGCAGTCAACTGGAGATTGCACCGAGAAATTAGAAGAATACCATGAGATATTGTGCCCTAACTATAACGCACAAGACGCAAAGCATCTTCCCAATGAAAAACAAGTGGCGCCTATATAAACGATGAAAGGATACGAACAACATAGCATAAGTCCAGACAAGTAATCGTGAGATAAATAAATCTCCCAACTAATCGCCGGTAAGCATTAGGATCTGCACAAAGAGGACTCGTAGCTGAGCCAAGCTTGTGATTTAATTTGATAGGAACATGTCAAGGCTTGGCTGCAAGTAAACCAGCTTCAGTAACAATATACAGGGACTATTTTCGCCATGACAAGGTAATACCATTGGACCCTCGAGATACTTCAATACCGAGGAAGTATTTAAGTTTACTGAGATCTTTCATTTTAAAACAACGGTGGCGAAAAGCTTTAAAGGATTGAATCAAAGTAAGATCATTACCTATGATGACAAAGTCATCAACATAGACCAAAGTATGAATAATGACCTTATCCTTGATCAACGAAAACAAGGAGTAATCGTGATAGCACTGAAAAAACCTTAGGCACGCAAAGCCGAAGAAAGCTTAGCAAACCAACATCTAGAGCATGTCGTAATCCATATAATGATTTTTTAAATGACAAACTTTAGAAGGATCACCTGTATTAAAGCCAAGAGGAAGCTTCATATAAACCTCTTCTTGAAGATCGTCGTGTAAGAACACGTTTTGAAAATCCATTTGATGAACTTCCCATGCCTTAGTTGTAGTGATTCAAGTAGATATCGAATAGTCGTCATCTTTGCAACCGGAGCAAAAGTGTCTTTGAAATTAGTGCCGGGTTTTTGTCGATTTTGAAGTGCAACAAGTCTTTCTTTAGGACGTTTTATAGTACCAACAGAGTTAAGTTTAATCTTGTATACCCACTTACATTCGATAGCTTGTTTCCCTGCATGTAAATGAGTCACATATCAAGTATCATTGTTCTCTAAAGCCTGAATCTCGACACTCATGGCTTTGCGCGCCAAACCAGAGATTATACCACGTCCTTGTAGAATTTTGGGACTGTGCTATCAAGAAGTGATGTCATGAAAGCAACATGTTTAGGAGAATAACCAAAATTCACAAGACAAAAAGTAATAGGATAGATACGTTTACTGGAAACCGAATACGAGACTAAAGACGGAGAGGAACGTAAGGAGGGAGCAGACGAGGAGTGTACATTATATGTGATGTAATCTCTGAGAAGTACAGATTGTTTAGAGACTCTGTGACCACGACCCAAAGCTGTCGTTATGATGGCGAGGACACGACTCAGGTTCACTAGCTTGCTCATGAAATTGTGTAGGAGAGGAAGAAATCTCATCACATGAAATAGGAGTTACAACAGGAGGTCATGAAATTTCTTCACCACTTGAAGGACGATCTATGGTACGAGAAAGAGGAAGAACCCACTTATCTTTTAACGATAAAGGAATCGGAGGTGGAGTAGACGATGTAGGCGTCATATCCGAATAAGGAAATATGTCTTCTTGAAATTGAACATCCCTACTTACAAAGAACTATTTCTCCTCAAGATCATATAATCTCTAGGACTTTTTACCAAAAGGATATCCAAAGAAAATACATTTTATGCTTTTTCCACCAAACTTATCCTTGACACGAGAGTGAATATGCGAGTAACACAAGCATCCAAAAGTTCAAAGCATGTCATAGGATGGTCTAGTACCATACAATACTTCGTATGGGCTTTTCCCATTAAGAACCAGACTTGGAGTTTGGTAGATGATATGAGTGGCGGTCAAGATTCTTTCACCCCAAAAATATATTGGCAGATTGCTTTGAAACAGACAAGCCCGAGCGACATTGAGAATGTGTCGTTGTTTCCGCTCAGCCTGACCATACTATTGAGGTGTATTCACACAAGACGTTTGATGACGTATTCCATTGTTGCGGAAGTAAGTAGCTAAGCACATGAATTCTGTTCCATTATCGCTGCAAATAGTTTGTATCAATTTTCCGAATTGGCATTGAGACATGACACAAAAATTGTGAATGAGACTTACCACTTTGGATTTCGATTGCATCAAGTAAGTCCAAACGGATCGTGAGTAATCATCAACTAACGTCAAAAAAATAGAAAGCTCCAATGAGGAAGGTGTTTTGCATGGTCCCCATACATCAGCTTGAACCAAAGCAAAATAGTCCGAAGCTTTATTAGAACTAATAGGAAATGAAGTGAGGGTTTTTTTTCCCGGAATCAAATATCACAATTAGAAATATCTCCTAGAACACCCAAAGATTGAACACAATCTTTCAAAGAAAATAAAACACCAGTTGAAGGATGTCCAAGTCTTATATGCAACAATTCCGCAAAAAGTCGAGTATCTTGTCTGATATTGTTAACATGAATGGCTTGAACTTCTTTAAAGTAGTACCCTCCGTCATCTTCCTCCCTCGTTCCAATCAAAGTTATCGTAATACGGTCATGTAGAAAGCAAAAAGTTTCAGTAAAAATGGTTATGCATTTGGTTTGCTTCAGAAGCTTTGAAACCAATAGTAGGGTAGAAGTAAAATTCTGCACATAGAGCACATTAGTAAGATAACAATTGGAACTCGAATATAGAGTGTCGATTTTAGTAGCTCTAGAACCAATTCCATCTGGAAACTTGACCGCCTATGTTGTAATATCGATAAGATTCATTAGAATTGAACTATCACCGATCATATGGTGACTAGCACCTGTATCCAAAACAACGTCAGTCAATGTTGGTTTACCCGACATAGTCTCCGAAGGTGTCGAAGAGGTTATAGATCCATGTGTTTGGAGAAGGCTAATGAGTTAAGTGAGCTGACTAGGATCAAGCAGACTGGACATAGAACCAATATGTTGTACATTGTTCTCTTTGCCTCGCCTACGTTCATTCCTACCAGTGCGTCCGCCTCGTCCATATTGTGCGTTGTTACGATTATCCGATGATGGATTGGACAGATTCTGCTCTAACCACCAATCTGGAAATCCATTCAGATGAAAACAATCATTCACCGATTGTCCATTTTTACGGTAGTGTGTGCAAACAAGATTGGATTTGTCTTGTTTCAATCCAATCACATATGTTGATTGTGAACCGATTTCGGCTTTTGTATTAAATATGAGTGCTTCTATCTTTGAAATTTCATGAGTCCTTTCGTTTTTCGATTCTGTTCTTCTCTAATCACACGTGAATATACATGTGATAAAGACGGTAATGGATCTTCTCCTGTGATTGTCGATCGTATGTTGCTAAAACAAGGTACATCAAGTCCGTACAGATGTATTCGATCATCTTCTTTCTCCTTAGCTATCGTAGAGGCTGTTGTGCATGTATAAGTCTGTCCTGTGCGATATTTATCCAATTCTTTCCAAAGCTTCAACAATTTGTTGTTATATTCCAAAACAAATTTACCGTTTTGTTTATAGGAAGCTAGCTCGTCCTTTATTATATGTTTCTCACTCCATTGCCTACAGAGAATTGTTTCTTTAGTATTTCCCACAGAGCCGACGCTTTAGAAACAACAGATATTGTTGACCTAATCCATGGATCAATGGATGTTCTTATCCATCCAATTATCCTCGAATTTGCCACAAGCCATATTGATAATTCTAGTTCTGTAGCTGGTTTTTGTATCAATCCATCAATGAATCCTATTTTTTTAGCTTGTAATGAGTTATGTAACTCAACTGCCCATTCTTGGTAATTATCTTCTTTGAAAATTACTTATGAGATTAATTCTCTATGGTTATCAGAAGCATTCAAAGTATACATGGAAGGTGGTAGTAGACTTGTCGATGTTGTTGTTGAAGAAGACAAATGTGTGGGTGTCCCTTTCATCGCAAATCGCGGATCTAGGTTAAAGAATCCTTAGCTTTGATACCATGAAATAATTAAGGCAAATCTGATTTTCATTAATGTCAAAGCAAATATTCATACAAAGAGGTTTGAGAGAATAAAATAAACTAAGATATCACCAAATCTTTATAGATTAGATTTAATGTTATCATAATATACATCATAATAGATGGCATGTGTGCCCGAGCCCATCTAAATATGCCATGGCACGATCATCCTCTACGCATGCTTGATTTTTGTTTCGAAATGAGATGCGAAGTTTGTGGTGTGCCCGATGGCTATGGCTATTTTTGCCCTCATTGTAGGTTACCACTGGTTCATGAGAAATGTGTCACTGTCTTTGAATCGCCAGACAATTAATCATCATTTTCATGGCAGAGACCCTCTTAAGCTTCTCACCGACGGAGCTCCTAGTTACACATATCCAAAATGCCATGCGTGTAGGAAAGATACTGAAACCTTTCTTTATCATTGTGATATTTATAAGTTCAACTTGGATATGGTTTGTGCCCATGAATACCACAATCACTACATAAATATTACAACATGACGTCATTTTTTATAACTTTAGCATCACTTTTTAGATGATGTTAGAATTATAGTCATTTAAAAAAATTATACCAAATCAAGTGAAGCTAAAAATATTTTACATCATTTATGAAAATGATATTAAAAAGAAAATTTAGCATCATCTTTTTTTTCTTTGTATCACTTTTCTTCAACATTTCTACAAAAAATTTAACATTACTTTATGAATAGACGTAAAATCTAGCATCATTTTTTTTTTTCTGTGTCATTTTTGAAAAACATTTCCACAAAAAAAAGTTTTAACATCATTTTAAGAATCAACATAAAAACTAGCATCATTTTTTTCTTTGTGTCATTTAAAAAAAACAAAGTCTACTCATCATTTTAAAAATCAACGTAAAATATATAGTTAATACAACAACAGAAATCAAAGTCATTAACAATTGCTGAAAACATAAGACTTGGAAAATGAACAGCTTAAAGAGTAACAATGTTCTACTTACCTAAAAGTTTTACTATCCACTTTGCTCTCTCACACCCTTGTGTATAAATACATTAAGAAAAAGCATTGTTATCAATCCTTTTCTTATTACGAAATATTTTAAGATAGAATGATAGTAAACTTAAATTCCTTTTAACTTCTTGGATGGTCTCTGGCTGTCAATCCTTTTCTTAACAGCTTCAAATTCTTCTTCACTAGGCTCTGCTTCTGCATTATCACCATACCTAGAGATGAGTGATGAAAACATTGCATCCAATTTCCCTCTTCTCTCACTCTTCTCTGTGAAATCAACGAGACAAGATCTGTCTCTGAATCCTTTGTTGACCTACAAGTACATTCAAATAACTCACAACAAGGTCAAGTTTAGTGGTGCTACTAAGTTTGTAACAAGAGCTAGAGACTTTACTTCCGCTTCTTCTTCCTTTGATGGATTGGTTGGTGGCTTCGACTCTGAAGTTCTCTTCGCCCATTTTTCATATGCTTTACTTGTTTTCACTTCTATTGAAAAGGAAATCATATGCTAATATTCAGGAAACCTCTTAAATCTACAAAGATTTCAGACCAAGTTCTTAACTAGACCGAACCAAATTGGAATCAGAGATCTATGGTGCATATATATATATGTGTGTGTGATATATCAAACACATACCAAGGGATATGGTACTTCTTAGACTCAACTTCTAGTTGGAGAAGACACAACAACAATTTCCATTAGGTCATTCACATTCAGAAGAAGGTCTTGTAACATCAAGGATTGCTTATATAGAGGAGTGCAAGATATAGATTCTAGACTACCAGCTTCAATGGCCTCGTCAAGAATGTCTTTGAAATGGTGTAAAACAAGCTTTAGATCCGAGCAAAGCATTGAGCAGAATAGCCTGGGAAAGATATACATAATCAACTCACAAGTCACAATCTTAACAAAAAAACCAAAAAACTAAGGATGATGAGTTACTAACTAAAAGAAATAGTTTACAATCTTATACTCATATATTGTTATCCATCTGTATAATTATCCCAATATCCATATGCCAGAAAGAGAATGATATTAATTGGTTCAATATATATGTACATTTCTTAAAAGATGCATTCAAATCCATTAGTCTTGACCTGGCAAAGTCGCCTACACTGTAAAGTTTCTTCCTAGCTTCAGTTGCAACATCAAAGATTTCTTGATTGGATTCTTTGCTTTTAGAATCATTTTCTTCCACCAATATTTTGTGAATGAACTGATTGACCAGAACTTTGGGCAATGAAATTAGATATGAGAGTAAACAGCCAAAATAAAAAAAAGTGCTACAAAAATCAATGCATTAAATTACATTATTGGCTAAAAACCTAACCCCTTGTTTATGAACTTCCACCACATGCATCTCCATAATGCAAACATTCAGAAACAATGACAAGATACAAAAGAAGAAACAGGACGATATAACAACATAAACAAACCTCTAACCTAGGAGGGGCTGTTGGCTGTTGATACCAGGTGTATCACTTACCCAAAAAGATCATTTCGACTTAAGGCCCAGATGGACGCCGACCTCAAGAAAAGAAAGGGGCTTAGAAGAGAAAAACCTAGATGGGCCGATCTGGCGAGCTGGGTTTTCCAGCTCGAGGTCCATTATGTTAATTTATGTAATTAGGGTTTTAAGCATGTATTTCTACTATAAATACCCATGTAATTATTCCTAAAAGATATATGAAATTTTTTCTAGCTTTTACCCACAAGATCAAATACCTAAACATAATTGTTAAGTCTTGATTCAACAGTTGGCGCCGTCTATGGGGAGTAGCTAGACAAATTCGTAATCTCTCTTTGTAGGAATAATCAATCAGAGCAATGGCCACATGATCAAATGAAAAAGGACCAGATGGATCTACCATCGATGCAAGAAACAGAGACGATCAAGTGGAAAGAACGGGATCTGACCATGAAGACAAGGTCCCAAAAATCACCATACAAGACCTATTGAACCAGATAAAAGAACAAAAGGCGGAACCCGCTAAACTCAGAGCGGAGTCCCAGAACCTGAGGACGCAGCTGGACGGCATCACTGCGTCCACGAAGGAAAGAGATGCGCACACAATTAACCGAGACCTATTTGGAGCATCTCGCCAAACACCCGAGACAGCAGACGGGAACCAAGATCGGACAGATTACACGAACGCAACTAGATTCAGAAGCACAACCGAGGATACCGAGATGCGGAACATCCGCGAACAGTTGAAGATCATGAGTTCGCAAGTGCAACAGGCCACCAGCTCGGCCCCGACATCCTTCGCGCCATCGAAGAGACACAGAGAACTCCGTTCTCCAGGAGAGTTACTGACGTATCAGTTCGGCACTCTGCTAAAATTAAATTTATAGGATATGACGGCAGAAGCGACCCGGTTCAATACCTAACAGCCTTCACGATTGCTACGGCACGAGCTCAGTTCTCTGCAGAGGAACAAGATGCAGGTATGTGTCAACTTTTTGTTGAAAATTTATCAGGTTTGGCGTTGGACTAGTTCTCTCGTTTGGAGCCAGGAACTATCAACAATTTCCAGCAACTTTCAACCGTGTTCATCAAACACTATTCGATGTATATCGCAAAGAAAGCTTCAACAACCGAGCTATGGACACTTTCCCAGCAGGAAGACGAATCGTTAAAAGATTTCATTGACAGGTTCAAAGGAGTCGTAGCTCGTATCGTGATCAACGACGGAAGTGCGATCGCCGCCCTGCGAAAGGCCCTATGGTTCAAGTCAAGATTCAAGGACGAGTTGCTCATCAATCCCTCACAAAAACTAGAGGACACACTTCACCGAGTTAACGAATTTATCGAGATAGAGGAAGAGCACGCTGAGATGTCCAAAACACACCACGTCGCGAAACCTAGCCGGGACAGGGACAAAATCCCTCGAGAACCAAGACAACACTATTCAAGAGATAGGCGGGGATGCGCGACCTACGCGATCACAGACAGTGAGAAAAGCACTGACCAGCCTCCACCTTCAGATAACGATCCAGAAGCATACTGCGACTTCCACAAGCGAACCGGACACAAAATCGTGGACTGCCGCCACCTACAGGCTCTCCTATTGAAGAAATTTCAGGACAGTGAGATTAATACTAACAGGAGCAGGAACAACGATCGACGACAAGGTGGAAACGCGTGTCACAACTCATCCACGAAGGACAAGGCCCATCAGGTTAGCACAATTCAGGAAAAAGGCTCGTATACCAGCGACAACATGGCACCTCAGACTCGAATACGGGATCATAGCCCAGAAGATCGAGATACAGAGGGATCATTACCTAGAAGACGAGTCAATGTGATCATGGGTAGACTAGTTTCATGCAACGACTCTGTACGATCAATCTGAAACTCTGAACGACGAGCTGTCATTGCGCAAAAGGAACAAATTGACATCGCGCCGACCTCCCATCCACTCGAATTCAGTGATGCTGACCTAAAAGGACTAAGCCAACCTCACAACGACTTCCTAGTCATCGAACTGGTCATCGCAAACACAGAAGTAGCTCGAATACTAATTGATACAGGTAGCTTGTTGGATATCATTTTCAAAAGAACACTTGACAACATGGGAATAACTACCGACCTGATCAAAGACGGCAGCAGAACACTCACAGGTTTCAGCGGAAAAACCGTTTCTTCCACCGGAACGATCAAGTTGCCTGTTGAAGCTGGAGGATCCACCCAAATAGTAAAATTCGTTGTCATGGAACAAGATTCGCCATTTAATGTCATATTAGGTACACCATGGCTCTATTCCATGAAAGTAGCGGTGTCGACCTATCACCAATGCACCAAGTTTCCAACGGATAGGGGGACGTGGACTATTAGAGGAAATCAACGCATAGCCTTAACTTGCTTCTTGACAGAGCATTGAACATGAACCTTGCAGGTATCAGATGAAACTGCAAGTCCATTGCCGATCTATAACTCCACACCAGAACTCGACAAAAGTTGAAAAAGTCAGCATTCATGCCGAACATCTGAGCCGCACTACAGGAATCGGAAAAGAATTGGATGAAGTCATCAAGGCCAAACTAATCAAACTACTAAAAAAGAACGTCAGTACCTTCGTTTGGACCATGGAAAACATGAAGGGTATCGACCCATCAATCACCTGCCACGAGCTAAACATGAATCCAAGCTATAGACCGATAAAACAGAAACGCCGCAAGCTCAGAACAAAATGCTCCCAGGCAGTCAATGACGAGGTAGAGAAACTCCTGAAGGCCGGCTCAATTGCCGAGGTAAAGTACCCGGAATGGCTGGCTAGCCCTGTCGTCGTTAAGAAGGAGAACGGCAAGTGGCGCGTATGTGTCGATTTCACCAACCTCAACAAGGCGTATCCTAAAGACAGCTTCCCCCTTCCTCACATAGACAGACTGGTGGAAGCTACGTCAGGCAACGAACTCTTGACTTTTATGGATGCCTTTTCAGGGTACAACCAGATCATGATGCATCACGCAGATCGGGAGAAAACCGCCTTTATCACCGATAGAGGAATCTATTGCTACAAGGTAATGCCTTTTGGGCTCAAAAACGCAGGAGCAACATACCAACGCCTAGTGAAAAAAATGTTCGCTGATGAGAACGACATGTCTATGGAAGTGTATATCGATGATATTCTCGTTAAATCCGCTAAGGCCAACGATCACATCAAACACCTAGAGAAGTACCTCTACGGAATGAAACTCAACCCAGCCAAGTGTACCTTCGGCGTCACATCTGGTGAATTCTTAGGATACATCATAACAAAGAGAGGAATTGAAGTGAAACCCAAGTAGATTGGAGCCATCCTCAACTTGCCAGCACCGTCGACAAAAAAAGGAAGTATAGAATCTCACAGGTCAAATTACCGCGCTGAACAGATTCATCTCTCGATCAACCGATAAGAGCTTACCCTTTTATCAAATCCTCAAAGGAAACAAGTGCTTTGAGTGGGACGAAAAGTGCCAGATCGCATTCGACGAGCTCAAAGCATACCTAACTACGCCACCTGTACTCGCCAAACCAGAGGACGGCAAAATCCTCTACTTATACGTCACAATCTAAGAGGCTGCAGTCAGTGGCGTCCTCGTCAAAGAAAACCAAGGAGAGCAAAAACCGGTCTTCTACGTCAGCAAGTCGCTCAATGACGCCGAGACGCGATACCCACCCATCGAAAAGATAGCACTGGCAGTAGTGTCCGCAGCTCAGAAATTACGACCCTACTTCTAGTCACATACCATCATCGTGCTCAGCAACCATCCGTTACGCACTATCCTCCATAGCCCGAACCAATCCGGAAGATTGACCAAATGGGCAGTCGAACTTAGCGAATACAACGTGAAGTATCGAAATCGAACATGTTCGAATTCCCAGGTTCTTGCAGATTTCATTGCCGAAATACCACACGAAGCACATATCGCACCATCACCAGACGTATGAAACCTCTACGTCAATGGATCACGAAGGAAGCAAGGGTCAGGCGCAAGTGTCAGGCTCGAATCACCAACCGGAGAGATACTCGAACAAGCTTTCAGGTTAAAATTTGAAGCATCCAACAACGAGGCAAAGTACGAAGCATTGTTAGCAGGGCTACGACTCGCAAAGAACCTTGGCGCTTCACACATACATGCCTTCTGCGACTCCCAGCTCGTCACCAGCCAATTCAGCAGAGAATATGCCACAAAGAACGATAAGATGCTGCAATACCACCAAATGGTTCAGGAGATGGAAAGAAAATTCGAAAGCTTCAAGCTCACCGAAATTCTTAGGACCAAAAACCAGTTTGCCGACACGTTGGCCAATATGGCTTCCACCAACGAACTTGAATTGAAGCGAACCATCCCGATGGAGTACATAACTTCACCAAGTATCACCACCACGATGGTTAATGCCATTGACGAGCTATTTTCCTTTGAACGAGAGCAAGACTAGCAAGGTCAACCCGATTGGGGAACCGAGATAAAAGTGTACATTCTTACAGGAACCGTGCCCGAAGATAAATGGGCAGCATGGTAACTTCGAGTCAAAGCAGCGAGATACACCGTTGTTGACGAACAACTCTACAAACATTCGGCATCCGGAATCCTACTGCGATGCATTAACGGAGACGATGTGCAGAAGGTACTTGCAAAACTTCACGAAGGAGCCGGAGGAAGTCATTCTAGCGGGCGTTACCTAGCACTACGTATAAAGAAGCATGGACACTACTGGCCAATGATGTTGCATAATAGCCAGGAGTTCACCAAGCGATGTGAAATGTGCCAACGACACGGACCAAATAATCATGCATCCACCAAACTGGTAAACGTTTCAGCAAACCCCTATCCATTCATGAAATGGGAGATGGACGTAGTAGGACCTTTTCCAGTCGCAACGAACAAGTACAAATTCCTGCTAGTAATGACCGATTACTTTACCAAATGGGTCAAAGCAGAATCGTACACAGCGGTCAAAGCAAACAGGTTTCATGTCCACACATTATAGACTCTTAGTTCGGAAAAATGATCCCTATGCACGGGGTCATTAACGACCTACATTATATATGAGTTTTGCAGGTAGAAGACTTCATATGGAAAAACACAATCTGCCGGCACGGCATCCCGTACGAAATCATGACGGATAATGGCACCAATTACCGTGCAAAAACAGTAAAGGCTTTCTGCGACAAGTGGACGGCAAACCAGCCACACCCCCGACACATACGTTGATTTATACTAACCAGCTACTTATTGCCCATGTTATAGGTGGAACATCCGGCTAAACCATTCCACGCAGAGGTACCCGTAGGCAAATGGGCAGGCCGAGGCCATTAACAAATTTATAGTCGACGGACTGAAGAAAAGACTCGATTCTAAAAAAGGACTTTGGGTGAACGAGCTGGACGGCGTCTTATGGTCCTACTGAACTACACCTCGGCAGTCCACCAATCAGACACCATTCTCCTTGGCCCACGGAATCGAAGCCTTAGCACCATCTGAAGCAGCAGTATTCAGCTTACACCGAAACAAGTTGCCAAAAAGTAAAGTCGTTAACGATGCCATGCTCCTCGACTCCCTTGACAACGTAGAGGAAATCCGAGACAAAGCACTATATTGGATACACGCCTATCAACAAACCACAAAACAATACTATAAAAAAGGCGTCAAGCAGAGACAATTCAAAGAAGGAGACTTGGTCTTACGAATGACCTACGCGAACACTGCGTAAGAGAATGCCAGTAAATTGGGAGCTCGATGGGAAGGGCCATACGAAGTATCCAAGATAGTCAAACCTGGAGTATACAAACTGAAAGCTACAGACGGAACACCGATCCCGAACTCTTGGAATGCCACCAAACTTAAGAGATTCTATTTTTAGGTTCCTTTGTACCATGAACTACGACCTGGCTTGATCTCTGTTATCAGGGTACGTAGGCGACCCACTAGGTGCAACTATTTCACTTAATACAAATTAATTTTTCTATAGATTCATCGATCTCCGAGTCAGTCTCGGCACCTCTTACAGTATTAGCATACATAATTGTACCAATTTTACCTTTATAAACAAACTTCTAAAAACTATAAACTAAAGCTGAGTTATAACTCGCACATACCTTGCGCAAAGACGGGGATGTCGGCGAGATCAAAGTTTTCTCGTCATGGCACCAAAGACCTTTAACAAAGCTGAAGTCCGCCTCATGTACTCCTAAAGATGAGTACTAAACACGTGCAAAGTCACAACATTCAAGCTTAAGCTTCTATTGAAAAAGCCGAGCTCCGAATCGCGTACTCCTAAAGACGAGTATTGGACGTGTGCAAAGTTTCAACATCTGAGCATAAGTCTCACCTCAAAAGCCGAGTTCCGACTCGCATACTCCAACCGAGAATATTGACGAAACTACAGTTTTCGTCGATAGATCATTTATCAAAAGAGACAATCTGCAGGTCGTCTCCTTCAGGCTTTTGATTGGGTGGTCTTTCAGTTCGCACAAGAATTAGAGAAATATCCACTTATAACTTCTACATATTCTAACGAACTGAAAATAAACAACCGAACTCCGGTTCCCAATCAAAAAACAATGTGAAATCAAAGCTTTTTCTCATAAACCAACATGCTTATTAAACCACAAATTGACGAACAAAGTATTACGCAAACACAAGCATTACAAAAGTTTGCAAAGATAATAACAATGACATAGAAAATGTGCAGATATGGAAACATATATCCTTTTGAACATAAAAGCAAAACCGCCGACACACAAGGCATACCCAAATCCTAAGAAAACACGACAACTACCCCAAAAGAACACAAGAGGTACAAGACAGGCTGACCCCAATCCTAAGAAAACCTTGAAAGTTGCTCCAAAGGAACAGTAAACTCTCGGTGTCGCTGGAGTAGCAGGCTGGACCTCAGCAGAAGCCTCCGAACTCCCTGGAGCAAATCGAATTAAGTTCGAACCATGTTCGTTGAACAGAGGCCGGAAGACAAAGTCTTCAGGTGTTAGGTCAGTTATGTCTATAACATCGTACTGCACCTGGAGCTCCACCACATCCGCCTCGAGCTTCGCCATAATCTCAAGTGGCTGATAGGCTTAGAATTTAATCCTAAACTAATGCTGCAGAGAACAGATCAATGTAGC
>OVBE01006388.1:0-19968 GCA_900406425.1 Iberis pinnata | reverse complement strand
AGACCTGAGAATCGATGCTAATTGATAAGTAAAAACCGTGAAAATTCAGAGTCATCACCCTTGTCCTAAGGAACTGCTTCACATTGTTTACATCTTTCACCCTCTTTGCTTTTACTCTATTTTTATATCTTATTCTTTTATGCTTCATTTTATGTTTATGCACTTTACCTTCGGCATGTTCATTGCACTTAGGACCTTTTAGCAAAACCACCCCTTTTAATACTTAGCTTGACTTTAAGGCATCCATTGCATTCAGATTGATTAGTACACTCCCATTTGGATTGATAACCCATCTATACTACAATGATGAGTAATTGATACCCAGTAGGACCGAAAAATCCTACTATCAATGGTTCAGGATGTACGTTATGTTTTATTGGTTGATCCGAAGACACATCAACATGCACCTAGGTCCTGGACAGAATGTATGACTCTATGTCTGCTCAAGCAAGGTTACACAAGAGGCAATGTTTACAAAACTGTGTTTATCTACTTGAACAATGATCTCATGATGGTTAAAATCAATGTCGATGACAATGCTTTTGGAGCTACAAATAAAGCACTTGTTAACAAATCTATTCAACACATGACATAGAAATTTGAGATGAGTGTGGCTTATGAACTAACATACTTTCATGGTATGCAGGTTAAACAAATGGCTGATGGCATCTACTTGAGTCGAAGCACAAATGACAAAAGTCTGGTTGGATGTTTTGGGCTGTTTTCCTGCATAACCGCTAGAACACCTATGAGTACACCATGTAAATTGTCTCGAGATGATGAAGGAAAAGATGTGAACCATAAGCTATGTAGAGGAATTATTAGAAGTCTACGGTATCTTATAGACAGCGGACTAGACATATGTTCAAATATGAGAATATGTGCAAGATACCAAGCAAAACTTAAAGCCTCACATTTGTATTCATTAACGAAAATCATCAAGTATATCAAGGAAATGTGTTGTAAAGAATATATTTGGATGAAGCAAATGGCCAGCGACCATGAAAATCATCCAATTTTTATTTTTTTAAAATAATGGTTACCTAAATTTTCACACCTAAATAATTTGCATATATAACTATAATATATGTAGTTATTTGAACGAAAAAGTATACACTTTATTGTCTTAAAATTTGTTAAAATAAAATTTGGATGTTGTTGTTGGTGCAAGCAAGAATGTGTTCACATAATTCAATAAAAATAAATTAATCACCAAAATATTTATCGAATGTTAGATATTGTGTTTTCCGAGAAAAAATATAATTCTCTCAAAATTTAATACATTTTTTACTTGAACTTTACATCATCTTCCTTACCATTTAGGCAGTGAATGATGTACAAAGTAAATGCATTTTTGTAGTGTGTTATTAATATTTCACCATTCATTCGATGTTCAAATAGAGTTGTTGTATGAATATGAGAAATCCAGTGATTGTTCAGACATACATACATACAACTGTCTTGTTTATATACATCAGAGTTGAAAACTGTGCTTGTTGAAGATAGAGGTATGCTAGCGCGGATCTTCTTACCAAACCACTTGGTCGGAAACAATTTGATTACTTAGTCTCTAAGTTGAACATTATTAATCTCCATATTCCAATTTGAAGGGATATTGGACCTTATGTTGGCCAGTTACCTTAACCTAAGTTTTTTTTCCCTTAATCTAAGTTGTATGTTATCATAATGTATATATATATAGTCTACAATGTAAATGACAGACGACAAAATCAATAACATTTAGAATATTTCCATTATCTTGCATAGAAACTGAAGATAGTTAGTCAAATAAAGTAACATTTTAATATGAAGGCAACAAAATCGTTTATCATTTGGACGATGGATATCAAAACAATAGGTTCCGAAGAGGTGTACATTATCTGAAAATTTAATGTGATTATACACATGGCCGGTCCTAGCCAATTGTTGATCAAAAACAAAAAGGTCGGTCTTAGCCAATTATTAATTCGTGACGGATATCCAATTACTAACCATCTAATACTGACAGACCAAATTCATCACAAATCTGTAAATAATGCCAATTTGTGACGGATTTGTCTGTCACTTTTGCCATGTTTTCTTGTAGTAGAACGAGATGGTTGACAATTCATATCTTTGATAGGTTGTGGGATGGGTTAATAATAAATGTAAAAAGTAGAGTAGGAAATTTTATATTGTCATCCAATTCCACAAACATTTATCACCTTCTTAAAAAAATAATGAACAAGCTATATAGTAATATACTACGAAGAAGTGATTTTATCAAATGATTAAAATGTTTATATAATGATATTTTCCATCAAAAATTTATTCTTAATAGTTGTAAATTATTCTGTATTATAAACATCCATTATTTATCGATTGCGATCCAGACAAAGAAAAAAAAACAAGACTTATACCACAAAAGTATATCACATGCAATAAAAATCATTAACAAAACGAAAAGGCTCACTTTATTTATTCATTTTAAACACACACATACATACACAAGATTTGGAATTCACGAAAATGAAAATGATTAGTTTGGTGAGGATTAAATATGTAAAGTACAAGACTTTAATGTTATATTCACCAAACCAATCAGTCCTAATCGTAAATTTCAAACTACTTGTGGAACTCAAGAACAGAAAATGAACAAGCTAGATATATGACTTCACATCGAATAAAACCTGAATTAAAAGCCAAATTTTCAAACTGCGAAAGAGATCTCTCTTTACCGCCAGAACATTGCGTTAACATCAATAAGTCCAGACCATAAACAGTGTTCGAATAAAAGTCACCAGGCTTTGGTTCTGTCGGAGCAATCATCTCTACAATTATCACTTTTCCTTTTTCAGGTAGACTCTTCCAACAATTTTTTAAAATCTTTATACAATCTTCGTCCGTCCAATCATGTAGTGTCGACTATTAAAATCATTTATTTTTTAAAACAAACTTTACTTAGTCTCAAACTTACATTTATTTGTAAATAACATTGAAAACTTACTTTCATAAAAATGGCATCTCCCTTTGGAATTTCTACAAACATGTCTCCTGGTACGTGCTCGACTCCTATAATTAGTAAAATTTAACAAAAAAAAAGTGTTTAAAATTTCCTCTTAAAACTAGCTAGTACTTAGATATACAAATATTAAGTAGTTTTATACTTGGATAAAAAGGAGCATTGATTAAAACTTGAGGTAAGTCGAAATTAACTCCTTTAATATGAAGATACTTGGAAGTAATTAGACCTAATGTAGTGCCATTTGCTCCACCTACGTCCACCAAAGTGTTAACATCTTCAAATCCTTTGTACACTTCTAAAACCTTTTTCATAATTATGGTGGAATACTCCGACATAGTGTGGGTAAACATTTCGACAGAATTTGCATCTGAACCAATGAATTCAAAAAATTTCATGCCATGGGCATTAGTGAATGCATCTTTTCCCTCTAGTATTAGATCCTTGAGCTTTGTCCTATGAAATTAAAAATAGTCCATTATACCGATATCCACACATGTACACAAATTTATTTATACAATTTTGTTATTTTAAATATTATAATATTAATTAGATGATTATTATTTCAAATTCTCTATTTTGTTAATTAGATGATTATTATTTCAAATTCTCTATTTTGTCTTAAACTTATTTTTATTTTGCATGTAATGCTGTAATAATCTTTTCCACTAGGATACACAAGAATATAGAATTTATATAACTTTCAATATATATATATATATATATATAGTTTCTAACAAATCTTCCAATTTTTCATTGATAAATTATAAACTATTTAAATATTTAATATCAAAATATGAAATCATTTATGATAATGAAAATAGATATCAAAATAAGAAAAATATAAAAAGATAAAATAAAATTATTACTTAATCTTAATAAACTAAAAAAAATATTATGATATTTTAATAATTAAAATTAATTATTTCTATGTTTTAAATTAATGCAATAACATATGTTGATATTTTTTATGGTAGAATATGTAAATTTTAGTTCACTTCTTTTATATTTTTTATAAAGAATTCACTTTTTTTACACTACATAACAAACGATGAATTAGTGGTCTGAATTTTTTTAGATGAGTGAAAGAGCGAAACACTTACCAAACCTTTAAAAAGACTTGGGTAAGTTGAAAAATGAACGAGTTGTAATGTATAAATTAAACGAGTTTAACTTTTTTGCACAATAGAATAATTGCAATATTTTTTTATTAGTTGAATTAGAATATTTAATGTTATTTTTATGGAAAACATAAATTTCTTAATTTATATGCAAAATTCTATAATGACACTTATTATGAAATAGAGAGTATTATTTTTGTAAGTTGGTTCCTTTAAATCACATTAAATAAAGTTTCTAATAATATCTTTTGTTTAAATTTGTATAGTGTTTTCATTTTTTATCAACTCATTAGAATCAATGGACTCCTTACCAAGTTTTGAAAAAAACTTCGCCATGGTGCAAGATGAACACAGGTGCGACAGAACCAAAACCATTACTATCTTTCAAGAAATACTTACAAACCGGTTCAGCTGCATATACCAATTTGGTATCTCCGGTTTGGATCACACGACACTTCAACATAGAGTGGCTAACTAGTAGCCGCAGCATTCGGTCTAGCAAGACCGGTGCCTCCGGATTAATGGGTTTGGTTGGAAGACTAACCGTTATATCATACGGTGAGAGCCACGCGCCATCGCCTGCAGCAACAATGGTGTCAATGACACCAAGCTCCAAGGCTGCTTTAAGAACCACAGGAAAAGCCAGAGTGTGTACGATACTCTCAGCTTGCAATCTCACAAAGTTCTCATTGACGTGTTCTTCTTCTTTGGTTTTTGGGTAATTAGTGGTCAAGGGCTCTTGAAGATGGTATGACATTATTGAAAGATTGAAGAAGATTGATAACGATCGTTGTTTGAGGGAGAGTATGTTTTTTGCTTTCGCACTTTGTGCCATTTTATAGGGAAAATTCTCAAAGTTAAGTGTATGAGGTGAAGTAATTATTAATATGTTGACAAAAAAGGTTATTATTAATGTATTTTCTAAATAAAAAACAAACTTCATATTATAATTTATTATAAAAAGAAGATTTTCAAAATACCACAAAAATTTGGTATGTTTCAAAAATACCATACACTCTCAATAAAGATATGACTAGAATTCTCAATATATTCACAATACACTTTAGAGAGCCTTATATAGGAGGCATTGAGCAATTCTAAGAGAATGAATAAGGAATGTACAAGAAATGGAAATATAGATACAATGTGATATGAATTGATTTGCTATCATGTCCCCTCAAGATGGAGCACACTTGCTGAGTCCAATCTTGTTGATGAGATAGTAGAATGTGCCGTGTGACATAGGCTTGGTTAGGACATCGTCAAGTTGATCCTTGGTGGAGATGTGTGAGACACGAAGACAACCCTTTTGTATAAGGTCACTGATGTAGTGATAATCCACGGCAACGTGCTTCATTCGGGAGTGAAAGATGGGATTGGCAGAGAGATATGTTGCACCTACATTGTTACAATAAATGACGGTGGGAAAGTCAGATGTATGTGTAGTTCCCGTAACAAGGAATGAATCCATTCAACTTCAGTGGTTGTTGTTGAGACATAATTATACTCTGCTTCAGTGGATGAATGAGCAACACACTTTTGCTTCTTTGAGGACCAAGAGATGAGATGAGAGCCATTATAAACTAGAGAAGCACCTGTAGAGAAACGATCATCAATGTCACCAGCCCAGTCCGCATCGGAGAAGGCATGTAGGCGTGGTGGATTTGCAGCGGAGTAGTAGAGTCCTCTTTGTTTCGTTCCACTTAAGTATCGCAAGACACGTTTGGAAGCAACCCAGTGATCAACTTTGGGTTTGTGCATATACTGAGAGAGCTTGTTCATAGCGTAGGCAATTTTGGGACGGTGAGCAAAAGGTATTGGAGGCTCCCAAAAACCATTCGATAAGCAGTTGGGTTTTCCATTGGTGTGCCTATGATTGTCAGTTTGATGTTCTAAGGAAGGGGAGTCGATACTGGTTTTGTAGAGAGCATAGAGGTACGACTCAGAAAGTCATTGATGTACTTAGTTTGTGTCAGGAGAAGTCCCAATTGATTTCGTGAAGCTTCAACTCCAAGGGAATAAGACAGATGGCCAAAATCGTTTAACAAGAACCGTGCAGCAAGTAAATCAATGAATCGTTGAACATGTGAGGCTGAGTTCCCAGTGATGACAATGTCATCGACGTAAAAAAAGAGCACGAGTATGACATTGGCCTTGATGAGAAAAA
This sequence comes from Iberis pinnata, assembly GCA_900406425.1. Classification (NCBI taxonomy): domain Eukaryota; kingdom Viridiplantae; phylum Streptophyta; class Magnoliopsida; order Brassicales; family Brassicaceae; genus Iberis; species Iberis pinnata. The sequence goes on along the minus strand of OVBE01006388.1, from coordinate 13,679 downwards.
AAGAGTGAAGTATCCGCAAGAGAGTTCTGAAAACCAGGTTGGAGAAGTAACTGACGAAGAGCATTATACCAAATTCGAGGGGCTTGTTTGAGACCCTAAAGTGCTTTCTTCAATTTGCATACGAAGGTAGGGCGATCTTTATCTACAAATCCCGGTGGTTGTTCCATATAAACATTTGACACAAGATGACTAAGAGCAAGACGAATGTTGTGGGTTTGACAACGGGACTGAATGTCTCGAAGTAATCAATGTTGAGGCATTGATGGACACCCTTGGCTAGTAAACGAGCCTTATAACGATCAACTTTACCAGAGGGCAGGAGCTTTAGACGAAATACCTAGCGACATCTAACTACATTTGGTGCCAAATCAGGAGGTACTAACTCCCAGGTTTTGTTACAGAGACATGAATGAATCTCTTCAGATATTGCAGTTCTCCATTTGTCATGTTTGAGATCTTGAAGATAAGTCGAAGGTTCTGAGGAGAGTGATAAATCTGCAACCAGAGATAATTTGTTAACATGTCGTACAATATTATTTTTGGACCGTGTGCTCATACGATGAGCATTGACAGGATGTGAACAGTGTCTGATGCAGGTTGTGAAGTTGAAGTTGATGCAGGTTGTTGAGCAGGGACTGGTGCAGGTTGTGAAGCTATGTCTGATACAGGTTGTGATGTTGAAACAGAGTCCTCCGCAGCGATAGTGTCTGTGTTGGCTGCAAAAATTGTGTATGTTGTTACCGAGTTGGAGATGGATGTTGAGCCTGGAACAAGTGCTGATGTAGGTTGTTGACCTTGAGATCCTTGAGAATTATGGTCATGAGACAGTGAGGGATCTAGATTCGGGTGCTCAGGCGCTAGAGATGGAGATGTAGAGCGCGAGTTAGGAACAACTGAAGAAAGAAGGGAGGAAGGGAATGGTGAAGACTGTGAAGAAACAGAGGTGGGTGATGATGTATAGGTTTGATAGGGAAAGACATGTTCAAAGAATTGCACATGCCTGGAGACAAACAAACGTGTAGTTTTTTGTTCAATGCAGAAGTATCCATCTTGTGTGGGTGAGAAGGCCAAAAATATACAGGGCTGAGAACGAGACTGGAGTTTATTTGTGTCGTATAGCCGAAGACATGGATAGTAAAGACAGCCAAAAACTCAAAGTTTATGAAGGCTTGGTTGCTCATGAAACAGTGTTTCAAAGGAAGTTTCAAAACCGAGTGAAGAGGAAGGCATTCGATTAATGAGATAAACCACACACAAAAACGCAAAGGACCAGAATGAGATAGGTAAAGACGCATGAGAAAGAAGTGCAAGGCCTGTTTCAACAATGTGTCGATGTTTTCTCTCTGAAAGACCATTGTGTTGGGTTGTATGAGGAGGTAATGTCAAGTGTGAAATACCACTCTTCGAAAGATAAGTTTTCATGGCAACAAATTCACCGCCATTATCAGAATAGAAGTTAACAATGCGGGTTTGAAAACGGTTTTCAACAAGTGCTTTGAAGCGAATAAAAACATCAAGAACCTGTGATTTTCGTTTGAGCGGATAAAGCCATGAATATCGAGTATAATGATCAACAAAAACCAAGTAATATTTGTAATTATCAAAAGAGATGGTAGGAGAGATTCATACATCTGAGAATATAGATTCAAGTGTTTTTGTTGAAACAATTGTTGAAAAAACAAAAGGTAAACTATGGATTTTATTAATAGCACAAGAACTGCAAACAGAGATTGTTGAGTTTTTAGTTGCTAAAGATAATGAAAAACTAGTGACTAAGCGATTTAGATAATCAGAATGAAGATGGCAAGACAACGGTGCCAATCATGTAAAGAGGTTTTGAAAGTTGAGAAGACTTGTATAGGAGAAGATGAGGAATGCGGCCATTGATACACTCCATGTCTAGCTTTATCGGTTGTGAGAGGAGCCCCCGACTTGAGATCCGTCACCTAAAATACAAAATGATCAAAAGTGACAGCAACATTATTATCAGCACAGAGGCGATAAACAAATAACATATTCTTAGCCATTGCTGGAACACATAGCACATTTTTCCACTTGAAATCATGTGAAGAGGAAGGTAATTGTAGAGAACCAGTGTGTGTAATGTGCATACCTTTACTGTTACCTATCATCACATCATCAGAGCCATTATAAGCATCATGAAGAGCTAGATTGCTGAGATCAGAGGTGATGTGGTGGGTGGCACCACTATCAAGCAGCCATGACAGAGAGTCACCTGAGACAACTGTTGTGTTAGCAGTCGGCTGATGGTGTTTATGTTGAATGAGCCAAAAACATGGATAGAGTTGTGCACTGTGATCCTGAACTCCTCAGGCCTGACACTTGCCAAGATAACAACGTCGAGTGTTGTTAGTGTTGTTGTAGTGAGGACGAACATAGTTGGATGAAGCTGGAGCAAAGTAGGTATTAGACACAGTATTGATGTTGGTATTGTTGCGACGCCAAGATCCCTTTGCATGATGATTAGCCACATTAGCAGTGACATGAAGAGTCTCAGAGACATGAGTAAGACATAGAATGACAACCTCTTTATTGAGAAGCTTTTCATGCAATTCAACAATGGAGATTAGAGTCTATCTGTTGTTGACAGAATCAATTACATACTGATAATCTTCTGGAAGTCCTTCAAGCACATGATCAATGAAGTTTTCATGATCTAGAGGCTTACCAGGAGAGCTAATTGGTCAACCTTAGTTCGCATTAGTTGGATGTATTCATCGATTGACCGAGAGCCTTTGTTCAAGGATTAGAGGAGATCTTTAAGTTGTTTGATATGTCCACGAGTTGGTTTACCGTAAGTACCAACAAGAATTGTCCATGCTTCAAGTGTGGTAGTTGCACGAGCCAACAGAGATTAAAGTGGAGTGGAGATGGTGCCGAGAATGGTTTAAGAGATGAGTTTGTCTTGGCGACGCCATGTGGTATAGCTCGGATTAACAGAGTCAATCGCATTGATAGTGACTATGGTAGGAGGAACAGCACCATTCTCCTTGATGTAATCAAGAAGATGAAAACCATCTAGTAGTATACGGATTTGTATGCTCCAAGTAATGAAGTTGGAGGTGGTGAGTTTGGTGATGCTAACTGTATTGATAGAGTAGATTGGAGATTGAGGATCGACACGATTGGGGATGGTGGTGTGACCATCAGTGTTGTTTTGAAGAGACATGATTTGAAGAAGATGATAAGAGAGAGAGAGAGAGGCGGCTGAAGGTAGGTTTTGAAAGAAAAAAAAATTATGCCTGCTCTGATACCATAAAGATATGACTAGAATTCTCAATATATTCACAATACACTATACATAGCCATATATATGAGGCATTGAGAAACCTTAAGAGAATGAATAAGGAATGTACAGGAAATGGAAATATAGATACAATGTGATATGAATTGATTTGCTATCACTCAAATCATTCCAAAAGTATCACAAATTGTTTTTGTTCCAAAAATGGCACAAATTTAAAACTTCAAATTTAAATCCTAAATCCCTAATACTAAATTCTACCCCTTCAGAACTAAACCATAAACTCGATTTAATGAATCCAACCCGTAAATTTTAATTTTAAACCTTTAAAACTTAATTTTATGTTTGTGATATTTTTGAAAGAAATATATTTAATTGATATTTTTGGAACTTTTGAGAATCTGTGATATTTTTGAAATATATACTTATTTTTGTGATATTTTATGGAATCATTTTTATTGAAATTATCTATATTAAAAGTTTGTTATAGGTAAAATTTTGTTGAATTAATTGATAATAGAAAAAATGTAGTAATCTATAATTTGATGACGGGTAACTCCAGGTTATGTCGAATATATTATGTTTATGGTGATGAAAGAAATGACGTTGTCCATATTTCTGTAAAAATATTTACATGTATCTTTTGTTTATTTATAAAAATTGATTATGTATATAATATTGATATTTTTAAAAATTGTGACAAAATTTCCTAAATTTTGGATGCTATTCAATATAACTAATAAAGTCTTTTTAGATTTATTTTAGTGAAAAAGAATGAAACATACAAGTAACAACATTTTTTATAATAAAAATTATACGAAATATTATCGAATGCTTTGTAGTTTAGTGGTTTATCAATAGTGTTGGTTATGTGCATTTTAGATTTACAATAAGAATATTTTTAATTTGTATATGTTTGATCAAAGGGCATTCTCTAAACTAGCATAAAAATGTTTGATTGGTGGAACCCATTGTGAACAAGACGTCTGACCAGTTGGAATTTGCCTCTTTTAATGGGGCTGGCCTCCTTTTATAACCGTTAGGATCTTCTATGTGGTGGGACCCATTGTGAACAGAGTGTCTTATCCGCATTTTTCTGAGTTGGGCGATACCCGTCCAAAACGATTCTCTATTCTCGACCCCCTTCCAGTAATCTTCAGGATTCAACCTCTTGGTGGGTGTTAGCCCAATCCCAACAAATTTTTACCTCTCCAAAGAGTGTAGCCATTTTGAGAGAGATTCTGAACACGTATGAAAAGGCGTCATGCTAGTTCATCTATCACTTTCTCCCACAAAGCCAATTACGCATTGAAAGAGAACATAAAAACATCTTTGAAAATTACCAAAAAGTAAGGAATGAGAAAGTATATGGGGTTGCCGGAACTATTTGGACGTCGAAAAAAACCTCTTTGATTCAATCATAGACTAGATATAACAAAAAAATTGTAAGTTGGTCCCCAAGGTTCTTATTTACAGCTGGTTATCTCACGATGATCAAGAGTGTCATGTTCGCTATACCGTCTTTCACCATGTCTTGTTTCAAGCTATTTATCTTACAATGTAGACAGATACAATCGGAAATCACAAGATTTTGGTGGGATGCAAACAAAAACACTAGGAAAATCTCATGGGTTACATGGGATACACTTACTAAAAACAAAAAGCAATGTGGTCTCGGTTTTAGGGAGATATAAGTGTTTAATGTAACACTAATGAGAAAGCTTGCTTGGCATTTTTTTGAGCAACCATAAGGGCTACTTGGCAACATTCTAAAGGGGAAATATTTCCATGATTCGCAATTCATGTCTTGTAACACCTGAGCAGCATCGTCTTATGGATGCCAAGGGATCCTTGCATGCAAATATCTCATAAATCATCATCTTGGTTAAGCAGTAGGCGATGGCCAATCAATTCCTCTATGGAAAGATGCATGGATTGCTCGCCAAACCTGACAGATCCCTCTAGGTCTGATTTCACGTCACCAAGAGATGATGAAAGTTGCAACACTTCTCAACAAGCGAAGAGAATGGATATCGCAGAGATTCCACCAAATCTTACCAAATGTAGCTAAAAAATCATGTTGATCCATCCTTCTGCGTCAAGGATAAAAGACAAGTTTGGGTCTTATAACCCCAAATTCGGATACTATGCAGCCATTGAGATCATGGATGAAACAATTATTTCCAATTACTCTCCTATCTCAAATTAAGTAGATGAAATCCCTCTAGTTCTGATTCCAAAGAAGAACCTTCACAGTGGATGAAGTTCAGAACAAGGCAGTAACAGATGCCAAGGAATGGCAAAGTGCACAAATTTTAATATCTGTGGCACCTAAAAGAACAAGCCAAGATCCTTATCCATAGTCCAGTCCAATTATTTCTACATATGCAGCTTGGTCTGTAGATGATTATAAGGCAGACTTGGCTTGGATCCATGAAGAATATGAAGTATATGTGCAATCATTGTCAAAGCAGATAGTGAATGTTTCCTCTGCACTTATTATTGAAGCCCTTGCTATGCAAGAATATGTGTCGAAGCAAGACACATAGGCATCACCCGGATTGTTTTTGCTTATGGTTCTTTTTAATTGGTTAGTGCAATCAATGGTATTAATGTTTTCTCGGAGTTGTATGGTGTCGTGGCAGATATTTCTCTTTCAACTTCCACCTTTATTAGTTTCTCTTTTGTGTAAATCTCTTGTTCAAGTAACAAGAAAGCTGATGTTGCAGCAAAATCAGCTCTTAGAGAGCATGTACTAAACTAATCTTTTGAATGAAAATGTGTTGTTGCACAAAAAATGTTTTTTTTAATATTATTTTTAACCTTGTAATTGGAAATTTTCTTCGAAGCTTTGTAGATCTTGGTCTATTTAATTTGTAAGAAGCTCCTTAGATAATATAGTATGTAAATTCTAAAACACTGCGTATTTTCATTGTAGCAGCCACAACGATTGGATCGGTGTAGATAATAACAACGCCTATTATGTGGATGATCTAGACCCAGCATGTTAGTTTCACAAATTTTTGAAGTATTTAGCCAAACATGTCATGTCTTTTATGTTTGTGCTTATCCGGACATGATGACTTAGAGATGTCTTAGTGAAGGTGGCGGAAGAAAGATGATGGAGATGATGATAAAGCCAAAGACAATAACTTTACAAATGGTCATTCCAATGAAAATCATAGAGACGGCGGAGACTATTAGAATATTGATCTTAATAACGAGAAAGATAATATGTGTCCTAATGTTGGAGTTGATTTAGGTATATTTCATCTACTTAGAAGTAAAACAGTAACTTAGAGAGTCAGCACATTGATTGGAGGAACTTGGAACTTTGTCGCTGATAAATTTACAAGTGATCAAGTTATGGCCGAATGACTTTTAAGGAAAATATTTTATAACTATTTGTATCTTTCCTAAATTGTGACAAAATTTCCTAAAGTTTGCTGACTATTCAACATATTTAGTAAAGTTTCCTTATTCTTAATGAAACACAATAACGAAACGTATAATATACACATAGGTAGCAACTTTTTATTTTCATCTACTTGTACTTTGTTATAAAAAAAATAAGTGTTATATTTTGTGAAGATTAAAAAACCTCATCTTAAGTTTCTAGTAAATCTTCTTAAGATCTCATGTTGTCTTTTTGAATTCAGAAAATTTGTAATATTTTTTAATAAAAATTTGTAAACATTTAGGAAAACCTTACTAAATTAGATATCATATGTAGTTAATCATTATATGGAACCCTATCTTAAACTCAAGTATTATAAAAATGCATATTTCATGTCTTCTAATGATTTATAAATCATCCTAAATTTCTAATTTAACTTCTGAAATTATCAGGTTGTCTTCTTGAATTATTGAAGATAAGATTCATAAAATTTTAGGAAAACCTTGGTAAATTTAATAGATATTAAAAAAACTTTTCATTAGCCTTTTTTGAAAGAAAGAGATATATTGAGTGATCTAGATAATATTATTCACGAGAAGACTCGTCAGCAATCAATCGCAAGATGAACAATTTGCATTGGATATGCTTATGATCATCAAATGGATTTTTCTTCTTAGACTTTGTAACATATTTTGTAGCAAATATTTTTTGTTTTTTGTTGAAATTGTTCATATTTTCTTAGAACTACATTTAAGAACAAATAATTCACATATGAACTCAATGTAGCAAGTAGAAATGTTTTATTTTACTTAAGTTGTTTATAAATCTACATGTAATCAAGTTGTATTCAGTATGCATTTTAAAGAAAGCATTCTATAATTTTTGTGTGACAGAAATTCCTAAGTTTTTCAGACTATTCGACATATCTAATAAGGTCTTCAATCCTTAATGTCAATGAAACAGAAGAATAAAATATATAATATACACATAAGTAACAACTATTTATTTTTCAGTTACTAGCAGTCTGTTATGAAAATTTCGTGTGTTATACTATGTGAAGATCTAGGAAGTTATAAACTAAAAAAGAATTAAAACCTTTGACTTACTGGAAAGATGCTCATATAATATCATTCCAAAAAATAGTGATCAAAATTCAATGCGGTGAAAATATCATATTGAAAATTGATTCCAATATAGAATGTTACATTAGTTTAAATTCTTTCTATTCCACATTTGGAAAAAATGAATAAAAATATTTACCTTCACAAAGTGCATCACATACTTCTTTGGTTTTCACATTCGAAGCACACAAGAGAATCGAAAGATTTTTCTTTTCTTCGGTTCAAAAATCTTTAAAAAATAAGGTAAAGTAGCGTATCCGGAGGATCCCTTCTTTTTGTTTTCATTCTCGTTAGCAGATGCATTTTCCGCACATAAGTCAATTTTACTTTCAAATAATGGAAAAATTCAGGCATTGGTGTTACCTGGAGAAAAATAACTGAAGACCGTTTATGAAGTAATAAATCTAAAATCTTTTGTCTATGATTTTATATTTGAAATTGCAGAGGTACACACACTACCAAAATGTGAATATAAGAGATGAAGCGATAAAACAGTTAAAACAAACTTGTTGATCAACGTCTTTGTAAATCGGAGCCAACATATTGAATTTGGTACAAGAAATATTCGGTTCCACGAGTGAAGCTAAGTTCGCGATTAGTCTTTGTACAATTAAAGTCAACGTTCATCATCGGATCTAAAAACGACATAAAAAGGGAGAAAATAGGAAGAGTGATGCACCATGAATGAAATGACTTTATTGTCTAACGAAGAAAGATGAGACTAGACAAAAAAAAGTAGATCTGAAGAGGAATAGTAGAGAAGACATGACAAGAGAGAAAAAGAGAGAGTGTGGAGAAGAGTAAAAAAGAAAGAAGGCATTCCTTATTTATATAAGGGTAAAATAGTCTTTTGCGCATAAAAATAAGCGTAAATTTCACTTAGGTGAATTTTTGTGAAAGTAATTACACTCTAAAGCATTTATAGATATTGATGACCTTTTTTGAGGAAAGAAAATTTTTTTTCTCTCTCTATTATACCCTTATTTTTATATTTAAGAAAAAAACTACATGTGAACTAAATGTGCTAGGTATAAATGTTTTACTTTTACTTAAGGGGTTTATAAATCCACATGTGATCAAGATGTAGTCATTATGCGTTTTTAAGGAAAGCATTTTATTAGTTTTGTAATTTTTCATATAATTGTGATAATAAATCTTAAGTTTTGCAGACTATTCCTTATATCTAGTAAGATCTTCTTTAATGTCAATGAAACAGAATAATGAAATATATAATATACATAGAAGTAACAACATTTTATTTTCAGTTACTGGCAGTCTGTTATGAAAAAATTATGTGTTATGTTTTGTGAAGATTTATGAAGTTAAAAGATTTACTGAAATGATCCTGATATTATATCATTCCAAACGACAGTGATCAAAATTCAATGAAGTGAAAATATCATATTGAAAATCTTTGTCAATGGAGACTGTTACCTAAGTTTAAATTCATTTTATTTCACATTTGGAAAATAAAAAATAAAATATTTACCTTCACACGGTGTATCACATACTTCTTCAGTCTTCGCATTCAAAGCATGCAAGAATCGTATAAACTGAGGTAAATCAGCTTGTCTGGAGGATCCTTTTTTCGTTTTCATTATGGTTAGCATATACATTTTCAAATATAAGTCAATTTTACTTTAAAATAATAGAAAGGTTAGGTATTGGTGTACCTGCAGACAGAAAACTAAAGATCGTTTATCAAGTAAACAATCTACAGTCTTTTGGTCTATGATTTTATACCCAAAATTTCAGAGATACACACTATCAAAAATTCAATAAAAGAGAGAAGCGATATGAACAATCAAAATAAACCTATTGATTAACGATTGTAAATTGGAGCCAATATATTGAAGTGATACAAGATATATTCGGTTCCACGATTGAAGCTAAGTTCGAGTTTAGTATTTTTACAATTGAAATCAGTATTTATCATCAGATCTTAGCACGAGTGAAAAAGGGAGAAAAGAGGAAGAGCAATCAACCATGATTGAAATAACTTTATTGTCTAACAGAGAAATATGAGACTATACCAAAAAGTAGATCGGAAGAGGAATAGTAGAGAGACATGACGAGAGAGAGAAAGAGAATGGAGAAGAGAAAAAAGAAAGAAGGCATTCCTTATTTGAACAGGGTACATAAGATTTTGCACATAAATTACATTCTAGTGTACTTATTTCTAGTTAAAGTATTCTCCCTTTAAGGACTTTCAGCTATTGATGCACTTTTACACTAGGCAAATACTATCTTTCCCTCACTTTATATTGATTTGTGTTGGTAGATGTGTAAGGACCCACCACATGAAGATAAAAAATTAAGTTTTTATCCTCAATCCTTAAACTCAATTAGTTGATGATATTTATATTTCAAATAGAAGTTATACCAAAATTTATATTTTTATGCTCTAGAAATTAAAAGACATTTGTTTTTTTATTTGGATATATAATAAAACACAAATTTCATAATGTCTGTCTACACGACACTTTGTGTACATGTTGCTAATTATTCGGTGTACATAATAATTATGCAGTATTTATACAATGTCGTATATCATCCAGTGTGTGTACACGTAGTGTATTATGCAGTTTGTGTACAACATCATGTACACAATGCTATTCATTAGATGTACACAATGATCATGCAGTGTGTATGTGTGGTGTACAAAAAGTTCATTTACATAATCATCATGCAGTATGTGTCCACAATGTATACAGATCCGAGTACAATAACATGTAAACAATGATACTGTAGTCTGTGTATAATGACGTGTACACGAGATTATGACACGATACACAAATTGCATGATCAACATTGTCGAATGGATTAGTATTGAGTATATCAATTACTAAAACAATGTTTAAACATTGAGAGAAGGGTTTCACTAAAAAATGATAAAAAAACAAAGGGATATTTGTTTTTTCTTTGTGTCTAAATTAAACGAAACACGTGTCTATTTACATAGTACAATAAATTATGAATTTTGATATAATTTAATTTTTTTATTATATATACTATCAAATAATTGATTTTAATGATTGAAGTTAAAATAAAAACTAAACAAAAAAATCCGACACGAGTATACTTATTTAAAATGTAATTATTTTGAAAAATAAAGATATAACAGAAAAAACATATTTTTCTTCAATAAAATGCATTTATAGCAATATATTTTCATGTTATAATTACCTTTTAAAAAGTCCACTTTTGTGAAAGTTACCCAAATATAATGGTCATGGAACATTTTAAACCGTGTGGTATTTTATACTCATAAACTATATTTGATGCTGTTTTATGAAATTTCTCAAGAATGTTCATATAAAATGTTAAGAATATGATTTTTTTTTTTTGATGAAATGTTAAATTGATTAAACCGAAGTAAAGAGGTTATTTACAAAAGAATGTTCGGTCAAGACTCAAAGCAAACTATATATGGTTCTTAATGTGAATCTCCTGGCGGCCTCGTTAAAACCCGATTCTAGAAAACCATGTGGGATAAAACTAGAACCAGGAAAAAGAGTACCACCAAGAAAATCAGAACCATATATCCATAAAGTAAAGTCCATAAAAAGGACAAGTAAGGAAAAAGAAGCTCCGGAGAGCGGTAGGCGTCGAGGAGGCCACATATTAGCTGGAGGTGGGGTGGAGGGCGGTCCATCGGGAGTATAGTCCTCGGTAGCGAGAGTGCACCGGGTAATGTAAGCTGAGTATTCGTAACCGAATAGTGTTGATGATCGTGCGCAGAAGGTGGGAATATGGCTGCCATGGTTGGCCATGGCATCGAGCATTGCGCTCACGCCAGATGTAGTAGATAGCGGCTTGGAGACAGAGCCGTAACAGAGCAGTATCGAGAGAGTTGGTTGGACGTTGCTGTATGGAGGCGATTGTGCGCTGCCAATCAGGAGTTAGGTGGTTGTGGAGGATGTTGACGGTGAGCTCGGACCACAACGTGTAAGTTTAGGGACAGGCAAAGTAGAGATGATCCCTTGTCTCATCTCGCTCGCCATAGAAGACACAGTGCTGCACTCGTCCCCATGTTCGCATTCGACGACCTGTAGATAACCTGTCAAGAAATGCAAGCCACGAGATAAAGGCGTAACGGGGAATAGCTTGTTTGAACCAAACAACTGAGGACCAAGACTTAATAGGGAGTGATGGACAAATCTGTTTCCAAGTGGCGGTAGAATGGAACATGTCACGGTATTGGTCATTTCCGTGATGCCAGAGACGGATGTCAAGACCAGCTGCTGGGGAGGGAATTGGAAGGGCGGTGATCGTATGGTAGATTGGGTCGAGTGAGAGTCGTCGCGAATGCCGAATCTGCCAGGTGCCAGAGTGTGTGACGTCCGCGACGGTGGAGTGCCGCGGTATACCGAACTCACGAATACCGACATCACCTGCCACTGCGAACAACGAACAATGAGAGGACCAATTATCAAACCAGAAAGATGTAGTGCACCCATTACCTAACCTGGTCTTAATAAAAGTGGCGGCGAGAGGACAGAGCTTGAGTAACTTGCGCAAAATCCATGACCTAGCTGCCACAGTGGGTGAGATGTCCCAAAAAGTAGCCTGGCGTAGTAGATATAAGCGCGTCCATGCTTTCTATAGGGAGCTGGAGTTGGTATGCAACTGCCAGATCATGGATAGAGAAAAAACCGTTGACGTATCTTCAAACCGTCTTATACCGAGACCACCCTGCGATTTGGGATAGCAAACATCAGTCCAACTTACCTTGGCAGAGGTGGAAGATATTGGCGAACCCGACCACAGGAAATTGCTACACAGACTACTCAGCAGTTTCAAGCAGCTTTTCGGCAAACGAAACGCCGATTGCCAGAAATTGATGGTGCTAACAATGACTGACTGGATGAGCTGTAATCGTCCTGAAAGAGATCAAAGTTTAGTGGACCAAGAATTAAGGCGAGAGCGAATACGATCAACCAGTGGCTCGTAGTCGTTTCGACTTAGCTGTTTTGTTGTGAGTGGTAAGCCTATGTATCGAATAGGGAGATCCTCGCGACGCAGCCCGCATCTCGTGATTGCCGCGAGTAATGTATGCGTCGGATTCGCTGGTAGAAACACCGATGATTTGGTGAGATTCACCCGTAGTCCGGAAGCGTTACCAAAAGTCTCCAGAACCTGTAATATCCCATCAAGTGATCCTGGGCTACCATCACAAAAAACCAGAATATCATCTGCAAAACATAAGTGAGTAAGACCCAAACGATGGCAATGTGGATGATATCCAATCCGACCCATGGATGCCGCAGCATTTAGGAGCTTGGATATGACATCATTCGCAATAACATAGAGGTAAGGGGAGAGGGCACAACCTTGGCGGAGTCCGCGGAAACTAGGAAAGTAACCCGCAGATTCACCATTAACAAATATAGAGAAAGTAGCCGTGGATATGCATAGACGAATCCAGTGAATGAAGATGAGGGGAAAGTGTAAAACCTGGAGGATGGTGAGAATGAAATCCCAGTTGATCGAGTCAAACGCTTTTGATATGTCAAGCTTTAGCGTACAGCGCAGTGTGATTGCTATCTTATGGTAGTCTTTTACCAGTTCCGTTGCCAAGAGAACATTCTCAAGGAGAAGACGGTCTTTGATGAAAGCGCTCTGGTTTGGTGCAATGAAATCAGGAAGTAATACCTTGAGTCGGTTAGCAAGGATCTTGGAGATGACTTTGTAAAGGATATTGCAGCAGGAAATGGGCCTGTAGTCTCTGATGGTTTGTGGATTGTCAGATTTGGGGATCAAGGAGACAAGAGTAGCATTCACACCTCTGGGAAGAAAACCATAAAGGAAGAAAGACTGAACAGCGGTAACAAAGTCAACGCCAATAAGGTCCCAGGAAGCCTTGAAGAATTCCGCTGTATAACCATCCGGACCT
>OVBE01006387.1:0-19968 GCA_900406425.1 Iberis pinnata | reverse complement strand
ATAGCTACTGTCTAGGGGTCAGCTCATTGTTTGAGGTATGTTAGGTACTTAGGTAACTCATGATGGATTCCCAATTCAATTACCCTTTGTCCTCAGGAACGACTTTACATTGATTACATTTTTACCTTTTTCTTGCTTTTACTCTGATTTGCATCCAAAAGTGTTTTAAACCTTTCTCTATTTTTATGTTTTTTTTTACTTTCGTTGCATTTAGGACATTTTAGCAACCAAAAACCCCTTTTAACATTAGCTTGACTTTAAATCATCCAATACATCCACATTGCTTAGTACGCTCTCATTATGGATTGACAAAACCCATCTATACTACAACAATGAGTTGATTGATAACCCAGGACCCAAAATCCGTATTATCAACGGGCTAAATAGAATTTCACTATATCTAAACTACACAAATATATGATTGGATATAATAAAATTAATATAAAATAAATACCAGCTAAAATCATTAAAAATTTTAATACATGATGAAAATTTAAGTTTTTACTTTTAAAACCATAATATAGAAAAATGTTATGCGTAACAGATACATATAGTGGTTTTAGAATCATTCATCTTCATATATCTAACATCAAAACACTATATTATATATGTATATAAACTAGTTAAATATGTTTATAAAATAAATAAAGACATAATATATACTATAAATTTTAATAAAATTTAATTAAAACAGATATCAAATATACAAAATCATTTAGGAAAATTTGATGCATGGTGGGTTAGGATAGTTACTTTTAAAACCATGGATCTTTTCATATAATAACATATTATGAGGAGCACGTACTTATTAGTAATGTTAAGATCATTGTTTTCACAGATCGGATAACCAAATACTTTAGTGTATATATATATATATATATATATATATATATATATATAGGAAAGACTAAATAAAATTTTAAAATATATATAAAATACATAACATATATCATCAATTATAATAATATTTATTATATAAAAAATTTAAAAGTTGAAAATATAGTTTATGAATTAATATTAGAACTGATGTATAATAAAATACAATCTTATAAGACTCAAAAACTAGATTTTGATGATAATAATAAAGTAATCATATTTCAAGAATTAAATTTTTTATATTAACTTTTTGCGTTTATAATTGATAAAAAAACCATTAAAAATTACATTAAAATTTTTATATAAAATTACAATATATATTAATAATAATAAATAAATATCAAAAGATTTAAAAAATATTTCCTATGCACGGGTAAAATACTAATAACATTATTATTCCATATCCATTATTTTGTATGAATCGCATCACATGTTTTATATGAATCACATTTAGTTAAGCCCAATTAGAGATGAGATACGCCAATACTTTATAACCATTCATAAATCATAAAACATTACATACATTTAGTAATTAAATTTTAGTAAATTAAGTAAAATTGATCTCAGTCATGAATGGATAAAGTAGGACACGAAAATTTTAGTGCGGGATAAATGTTTGTTACATTCAAACAGATTGATAAAAGTAGGGTTGAGCATTTTAAGTCGGATAACCCGACCTTTCATGTACTTATCTGAATTTATGGATAAGGATTGGGTATCAGTAATGGTAATAACCTTTTAAATATTTTTGTTAAAATGGGTAGTGATCAAGTAAGGTTCGGGTAATAGTAATTATTCTGGTACCCGAATTAACCATTAATGTAACAAAAAAAATTAAACTTATATCAAAACCTAATTATAATTGTATTATTTTTATAAATAAATATATTATTTTTTAGAATATATAAAAATTTATAGAGATAAAAAGCTTACATAGTCCTTTATTTTATATCGTATATGCATTTTTGTAATTTTTTCCATTTGATAATTAGATTTTTATAAATTGTAGTGTTCTAAAAATATTGTAAAATTTTGACACTATTATCTAAAATAATTTTATTAAACTTTACTTATCATTATCTGAACATTTAGTTTTAACTTATTTTTCTCGCATTACCTAAACTAAGTAATAACTTTAACAACATGATCCTACCATTATCCAATCTGATACTTAAATTATCCAACTGAAATTCTAACAGATATGTTTTGGGTATTAGTTTTGTATACCCGAATTACATATACCTTATTCATTCTCATAATTATTCGACATGTACCCCACCTAGATAGAAATGCAGGACAATATTTTCTATAAATACAAAAAGAAATAGGGTGCACTTTGTATTTAAGTGAAAATGATGTGGTTTAGATGCGAATTTATTTATTTTATAATACGTTGGAAAAAAATATATTTATATTTTAAGAAAATACTTATTTTCAAATTAAATGATATTTTAATTTCCTCATCCAAAAATAATTATCCAAAATATGGCGTGTGTCCGGTAGGGTTCGTGGTATTGCGCTATCAAGAGCTACCTTCCAGTTCATCTTTCAATCAAATTCGGATTTAATCACAGTTTTTGAGAATGGTCTGTGGTCTTTCGATGATTGGATGATCACGATTAACCGATGGCAGCCAAACCCTCCTTCAGACTTTTTGTGTTATATTGACTTGTGGGTGAGAATGCGTAATATACCAGTGGAGTTTTTTTATTCTGATACAATGAAGGATATAGGAGATAGGATAGGGCAGGTGCGGGAAATTTCTTTCAACCGTGAGGTCTCTCACACCAAAGACTATGTGCGAGTGCTTATACGTTTTGATGTGAGACGTCCTGCAGTGAAGGCGAGAGAGGTCAGACTCCCGTGTGGACGTTTGGTGAATATCTATCTGGAGTATGAAAAAATTAAAAGAAAATGCTCATCATGTTCTAGAATCACTTATGAGATGTCATCTTGTCCACTTTTGGTTTCTCCTAAAGACAATAGTGAGACTTCGGCTAGTACGTTTAATAAAGGGATAAGTCATTCACGTAAGTCTCATTCACCAGGGAGAGATAATCACGTCTCATCCTCAAGACAATTGGTGGCTCATGATGTCGATATCAACCAACTTTCATCGCATATGTCATCTGATAACAGGAATGTTCTCATGCAATACCTTTCAGTAGCTGATCCAAATGATAGACAAGCTCGTTTACTTCGTCTACAAGCTAAATTTGAGGATGAGGCTGCACGTTTAGCCACTCCCACAGTCACTAATAATCTGGAAAAAGGCAGAGGCTTTGTCTTTTGTTTTCCCTAACAAAGTCACGACTTCCTTTCTCGTATTCTCTCGAGTAGTATAGTAGTGTCTCCAAGCTTATCGCAAGAGGATGCTCGACATGACAAAACTTCAGATTCAATACAGTTTACCTCGTTGGGTAGTTCTTCGGTTATTAATATGAATTCGTCAAAATTTATATTATCCGGAACTTTAGCCCACGGTAAACCAAGACGGAGTAGACCGAACAAATGGATCCAGAAAGCTCAAAAAGAAGCTCGGTCTATAGTTGAATTACCAATGGATTCAAAGATGGATGATCAGATTGTGAAACCCTCATCCAAGTTACAATATGTAATCATCTCAGATGATAAACGAACTCCAAAGAGGAAAAGAGTGGATGATAGTTCTGTAATAGATGAATCTCCCTCTAAGAAGAGTTTACCGGCAAGAATTTTATTCTCTTCGCAACAGTCAAAGGCGGCAAGTGGGCAGGTGAATTCGCCCACCCCGCTGAAGCATCAATGAGTATTTTGAGTACTGTCGAGGATTAGAAACGACTCGACAGTTCATCAACTACGGAATTTACGTCGGGTGCATTTTCCGGATTTTATGTTTCTCCAAGAAACGAAAATTTCTTTTGATGTTTTAGAAAAATTGCAAAAAGGTTTGGGTTACGATAAGTTGATTACGGTGGAGCCGATCGGCTTGAGCGGTGGGTTAGCTTTGTTCTGGAAAGATAGTTACGAGGTTGATGTATTATTCTCGGATAAAAGATATATTGATACACATATTAAATGTGGTGCAATTGATATCTTTGTCACTTTTGTGTATGGTGAACCGGTTTCAAGCCTCAGACACGCTTCATGGGATAGGCTCCGAACTTTGGGGGCGTCAAGGCAACACGCATGGATTATGTTAGGGGATTTGAACGATCTCTTAAATAACTCAGAGAAATTATGAGGTATACAACTAAACCTGACCGAGACTTCTGGAATTTCAGAGAAACGATCAGCACTTGTCATTTGCGTGAAGTCACAAGCTCCAGAAATTGGTTTACTTGGGTTGGTTATAGAAATAGTATATGGATTCAATGTCGTCTTGACAGAAGCTTCGGCAATCAGGAGTGGTTTACATTATTTCCTCGGAGTCACATTCAGTTCTTGGATCGCATAGAGTCGGATCATCGACCGTTGATCCTCCGTTTTGCCTATGAACCTGTTCTTAATAGGGGCCGATTTGTCTTTGATAAACGTTGGCTTGAATACCCACATGTGCATGACATCATTTACTCTCATTGGACATATGGAGTAGCCACTTCGAGTGTGTTTGATAGAGTCGCTGCTTGTCGTCGAGGTTTATCAAGCTGGAAAAGATCTAACCCTCAAAATTCAGCTATAAAAATTGATCAGTTACGTTTGGAAATAGATACGGAAGATTCAAAGAAATTTCCAAATACTAACCTTATTTTTATGCTGCGACATGAGCTTAATAATACTTATCGACGTGAAGAGAAATTTTGGAAGAAATAGAGTAGGGAACGGTGGTTGAATGTAGGGGATTGCAACCCGCATTTCTTCCATTGTAGTGTGAAAAATCAGAGAAATAGAAACAAGATTCAAATGTTGTTGGATGATAATAACGCAGAACGTTTTGAAGAGGGATCGAAAGGAGAGATAGCAGTCTCTTATTTTTGATAACTGTTCACTTCATCCAAGCCACAACGTAATGAAGCCTTGTTATTATCTATTATGCCGCGGGTTTTGGAAGAAATGAATCAACAGTTGTTAGCTCCGATCACATAATCTGAAGTTCGTCGAGCAGTCTTTGATATTGAGCCTAGTAAAGCGCCTGTAGCAGACGGTATGACTAGTTTATTCTACCAAAAGTTTTGGAATGTGGTGAAGCAACAACTGTTGATCGAAATAAAACAGTTTTCTGAAACTGGTCATATCCCGATCGAATGGAATTTCACCAAGATAGTGTTATTACCGAAAGTGGCTGTACCCAAAAGAATGACTAACTTCGTCCCATCAGCATTTGCTCGGTCCCCTATAAGATTTTGTCCAAGATTATTTGTAATCGTCTGAGGCGTATTCTACCAAAAATCGTGTCAGACACGCAAGGCGATTTTGTTGCAAAACGTCTTATTTCTGACAATATTCTTGTATGGCTATTAAAACAGATATGTCTAAGGTTTATGATAGGGTTGAGTGGAGTTTCTTGGAAGACGTTTTAAGAGCTTTGGGTTTTGACTCGAAATAGATTTCGTGGGTCATGATATGTGTCTCAACAGTCTCTTATTCGGTGTCAATCAATGGGCAAGAACATGGTCATATTAAACCTGAGAGAGGCCTTCGACAAGGAGATCCACTATCACCTCTTCTGTTCATCCTATGTACTGAGTTCTTGATTCATCAGCTAAAGCAGGCAGAATCTAATGGCAATTTATCCGGGATTAAGTTAGCTTTGAATGGACCAGTTATACATCATCTACTCTTTGCGGATGATAGCTTGTTCATGTGCAAAGAAACACTAGAGGAAAGCGATGAAATTTTTTATTGTTTAAAAGATTATGGTGATTGTTCGGGTCAGGTGATCAATTTTCAGAAGTCGGCTATTACCTTTGGCGATAAAGTGGATCCGATTATGAAACAAAAAATCAAGACAAGGCTAGGAATTCTTAATGAATGTGGTGTAGGGACCTATCTAGGTTTACAGGAATGCTTTAGTGGTTCGAAAAAAGACGTTCTTGCTTTTCTTACTGAGAATTTGTAGCATCGTTTAAAAGGATGGTACGCTAAAACTCTCTCTCAAGGTGGTAAGGAAGTGCTATTGAAGTCTATAGCTATGGCTTTACCGGTATATGCCATGTCTTGTTTTCAATTTCCCAAATCGATTCTGAAGAAGCTTACTAGTGCAATGATGGAATTCTGGTGGAAAACTAAGAAGGAGAAAAAACCTATTTACTTGAAATCGTGGGATAGTCTTTGCTGTCATAAGGTTGAAGGGCGTTTAGGTTTCAAGGACTTGGAAAAATTCAATCAAAGCTTGCTGGGGAAACAAGCGTGGCGTCTTCATGATAAACACGGCATCCTCCTTGCACAAATTTATAGCTCCTGGTATTATCCAAACACGTCTTTTCTCAATAGCAAAATGGGTTCGCGTCCGTCTTATGCATGGAGAAGTATACTCTTTGGCCGAGAGGTTCTTCGATTGGGTTTACATCGTGTAATAGGGAATGTGGAGGATACGTTTGTGTGGACAGTTCCATGGTTTCCCCTCCCTAAGCCTAGAGCTCCATTCAATCTAAATGATTTTATGAATGTGATGTTGAAAGTTAAAGACTTAATATGTCCAGTGACCGGTAGTTGGATGAGGGAAGTTCTGGATCAGCTGTTTACTAATGAGGACATTGCTCTTATTTTGAGTCTACAACCTTCTTTGCACAGGACGGACAGAGACGTTTGGACGCATACAAAAAGTGGGCTTTATACAGTTAGGAGTGGGTATGCGATTTTGAATTCAAGATTTGTATGTTCTGGTTCTATACAAGTAGTTGATCAACCGTCAATTACAAGCCTAAAGAGTGAAGTGTGGAAGCTAAAGACATTGCCTAAAATCAAAATCTTCATTTGGAGAGCTTTGAATGGTGCGCTAGCTGTGGCAGAGAACTTGATTACTCGTCAAATCCACATCAATAGCACTTGTAAGCTGTGTGATGCAGCAACTGAAATGGCGAATCATGTCTTGTTCGAATGTTCTAAGGTTTCTCGGGTTTGGGGATTAGCAAATCTATTTTGTTCGGGTTCTATATCAAGCTCTATCTTTGTTAATATTAACCACCTTTTGAGCTTAACTAAAGTTCATATAGTGGCTGATTTTGTCAAGTTACCATGGCCTTGGATCCTTTGGTCTATTTGGAAAGGACGTAACGAAAGGTTGTTCAATCAAACCGAGTTCATTGGGGAACAAGTCCTGTCTCGTGCATGATCAGCCTCCTTTGCTTGGTTCCAAGCTCGAATTCCAGCTTCATCTTTTCCTTCTACCATCAGTACCGTATCAAGTTCGGAAGCCCCAAAGTGGCATCCTCTAGCTCGTGATTCTTTGCTCTGTAATGTCTCGGCTAGTTGGTGTAGTACTTTGGCTTATGTGGGTTGTGCTTGGATTCTTAGAGATTGTGCAGGTCAGTGGTGCTGCATGGGAGAAGTGCACCGAATACAACTTCTTCAAGATTTCAAGCTGTGTTGGTTAGTCTACAATGGGCTTTGGAGTGTCATAATCAATTCGAAGGTAGGAAAATAATTTTTGCTATGGATTCAAGAGAGGTTGTAGAGGCTATTCGCAATCCTTCGGTTTGGCCTAGATTTGAGTATCAATTTGATTCAATCATCTCCATCATGTCAGTCTTTGGTCACGGTCGGTTTCAATCCTACATTGCCCGCTTTGGTCCGCCTTGGTTAGACTCGTTATTGCATGATGATTCTCGTTGGTTTCATGTCTAGTTTGGTAACAGAGTTTGTGTTCAAATAGACCTTCTTAAGCAGGCGAAGATCCTTCTGAAGTTTTCTTCCGCTTTGAAGTTCTTATTATGGTAAGATTCTTTTCTCTTTATAGCTATTTCTTTAAAAATCACTACTTCCTTGAGTCTCTGTTTAGTTCTGTTTTGCTAGTGTTGAAGTTTGTTGTTTTTTCATTTAGACCCTATTATTTTATTGAAGACGATTAAAAAAATCCAAAATTAATTTTGTAGTTTCTTAAAATTTATGCATTTATGTTAGAAATCATATTTAAATAAATAAATAAATAAATAAATAATATCAAAAATAATGAAAATATGCATAAAGTAAATTATACATAATAATAATACGTTTTAGTATTAAAATTATTTTATGGAATCTAACATTTATTTATTTTTTTAAACATATAATTTAAAATTTTCTAAATACTTGATAAATAATAAAAAAATTAAAACGTTATAGATCATTTATTGTTTTTATATCATTCAAATATTATCTCACATTATTTATTTTGTACAAACCATATTTTTTTTGCAAATATAGAAAACACATTACAAAATTTCTTTTCTCTCTCTCCTCTTTTACACCGTCTTCATTCTCTTCCTCATATTTTAGATTGGATTTTAGTTTGTTTAGAATTCAAGCGGCGAGAGCTCACCATCGCCTGTTTTGAACGTCTCTCCAAGCACTGCGACATGCGGGATCGTCAGTTAACCCAGCTCCGACGAGTTCACAAATGCAAGCCTTCTCCCGTCGTCACTCTAATGGTGGATCTACCTTCTCTTTCAAAGCTTATCGAGATCTCGATGGGACTTGAAAACCTTACCCATGGTGCTCCTCTCGCTATTTTAGTTTGCGAAGACGTTACTCGGCAGTCACGCAACCGGGAAAATGAAATTTCGTGGCATGTAAGAACGACTGCTGGGAGGATCAGGAAGATTTTGGTCCTCGAGGTGGCAGCGTAGGGTGTGTGGCTGCCATGAGCCAAAACTCCTCCTTTTCTGAGAGTAGGAGCTATGTCCCTTGCATGCCGGAAACCTACCATTTTCTCTGAAATCAGTTGAGGCATCTAATTCGGTATGATTCTCCTCCAATTCTTCTCACATGGTTTTTTGTGAGTGGCATCGTCACTGTCTCCTCAAAAACCGCTGCTGAATCATTGGGTTCTCTGGTGAAGTTTGCATCTTTGCGGCAGCGATTATGGTTTTGGAAGGTTTTCTTTCAAAATTTAGAATTGTTTTTATGGGCATCCTTCTGGTCTTTGGGCCAGTGTTAGGTCCTGGAAAACCTCATTTCAGACTTAGTAGTTGGCGTTATATTTTTTTTAGTTTGGTGTATGGACTGAATGTTTATAAATGGATTACATATCAAAATATTAATATATAATTTTTTCAAAAAAAGTACAAACACATTTATTCACATCTCTTTCTCTAAGAGTCAATTGGTGACATATACATATCTTTTACCAAATTAGATGAATATATCTAATGGTGTATAATTAGTTTTTGGTTTTATTATACAATCATTATCTCCTTTTTAACCTCCTCTCTCCCTTTTTCTCTCTCTCTCTTGCGAATTGGTTCTTTTTAGACATCCTCTCTCCCTTTTTTTTTCTCTCTCTCTCTTGCAAATTGGTTCATTTTAGACAATTGTAAATTTCACCCCTCGTCTTATTATTACGAATTAATACATTCATATTCAAATATAAAAAAATACAATGTTATATAAAAAAACACATATTTTTTATTAAATCTAACATGATTAAAATTATGTGAAATGAATATATATTTAATATAATAGTGAACAGTGACCATAAACCCAAAATATATACCCTAAACTCTAACTATATACCCTAAACCCCAAATATGTACCATGAACCCCCAATTAGTAGTTTATGTATCTGAAATAGTTTGTATATTCTAGAAAAGGGTGGAAAAAAACTTTATTTGTATTATATACCCTAAGCCCCAAATATATACTCTAAACCCCAAATACATATCTAAAGCAAATATATATACCCTAAACCCAAAATATAAACATAAACCCAAAATATAAACCATAAATCCAAAATATAAATCCAAAACCCAAAATATAAACTCTAAAACCAAAATATAAACCCTAAACCCAAAATATAAACCCTAAATCCAAAATATAAACCTAAAACCCCAAAATATAAACCCAAAACCCAAAATATAAACCAAAACCCAAAATATAAACCATAAATCTAAATTATAAACCATATGCCTAAAATATAAATCCTAACCCTAAAATATAAATTTTAAACCCAAAATATAAATTTCAGTAATCCATATATCTGAAGTACTTAGTATATTAACGAAATGGGTGGAAAAAAAAGAAGTGAGAGAGAATAAGAGAAAGAGAAAAAAGAAATGATAAAATTACATTTATAAAAAATTGTGAGGAGAGAGAATATAGTTAGGCCTAGGAAATATCTATTTTTAGAGTATATTATTATGTATATTGAAGGCAATTCCCCTTTATCTAATATGTTGTTCTGTTACGGTTCGAATATCCACTTATAATGATTAATGTGCACATAAATGCGTAGTTGCGTAGAGTGCGTGAATACAAGATTGAGTGTCTTGAACTTGTAGAAAACGTCATTTCCTCAACGACGTGTCATGCTTTGATGTTATCTAAATTTAAAAATAGCCACAAATTGCGTATAAAGCGATGGCGTTATATTGAGTTAAAGAAAAAGCAAACAAACTATATGCGTTATAACGACTGCTATAAACTTATTACAAAAATGAAGATTACACAAAATTTGTTCGAAATTGTCAGCTTCAAGTTTATTCTTAAGTTCATATACAAATTCTTAAATCAGACAGTAATTGTTCATTTGTTTGATCCAACAAAAATTAGTTCAGATGCTAATTATTGGTGCCTTAGTTTTCCAATGGTCATATCAAATTGAATTTAAAAACTTTTGTGAAATACCATAAAAATGTTAAAATTTCAAAAGTATCATACAATCACAAAACTTTCAAAAATAGCACAAATATAAAAGTGGATTCTAAAACTATAAAATTTAAATTTTTTGGGTTTGGGTTCACTAAATATAGTTCATGATTTAGTTTTGAATGATGTGTAAAGATTGGTTTTGTTGTTTACGGTTTAAATTTGAAATTTTAAAGTTATTTAAAATTTCTGATATTTTTGGAACACAAATAATTTTGTGGCATTTATATAAAAAAATTATGGTATTTTGGAATAAATTGTTAATATCCATGAAATATCTACAAATAATTTATGGCAGCACTTAATAGCCACAAAAAATCCACGAAATAGCTACGAACTTGAAAAGTATAAATGTAGCTTTTTGTGGAAATTTTGAAACTATTTAGCTACAAACTATTATATGTAGTTATTTGTAGGTATAATTAGTCACAAGTAGACATGAAAAAATTGTAGCAAATTTGCCACAGTTTAGCTACAACAGAAACGTGGATATAATAGACGTAAAAAATTATAATTTTTGTGGATTATTTTCACAAATATTTTGTAGCTAAACATATATATATTCTGTAACAAACATTTTCACAAATAGCAACAACATATTCATAGCTATAAAAAATAATGAACAAAGCTACGAATAGCCAGAACGTTTTCGTTGCTATATTTTTCAGAGAATATTTCATGCAATGTTCTTTCAAATCATGCATGAAATGATATGACGATGCATGAAGAATATATTCTCTTACCCACAAATAGCCACGAAAGATGCTAAGAGAATATATCATGTTACCCATGTATAGCCACAAATGTATGGTATTTCAACAGTTTTTCTTGTAATGTTAGAATGTATGGTATTTTGGAATATATCTAGTTTTGGGTGGTATTTTTGAGAATTTTTCTATTTAATTTTAACTATTCCAAATTTCAATAAATTAGTGGAAGAGAAATTAAACTACATATTTTTATTTACTTTTAATTTTTCTTTATAGTTTTGATGTAGTTTTAACCAACTGATCGTGGTCTAGTGGTTACCACACTTGAAAAGTTATCATATTGGTCCCAGACCAGAGATCGAGTCCCCTTGAATAAATAGATTATTCAACAATATCATTCACCATGAGGAGAGATTAAAAATTTTGGCCTCCAATTTTTTCTAGTTTACAAAATTTTTTTTTCTAAATTGGAAAAAATCTTTGATATTCTAATTTTCCGACATAAAACCAATATAGAAAATAATTATAAGAGGCAGAAGAAAATATAAGCCTTGTATAATGGATGCCACTGTCTCTATCAAAAATTAATAAACATTGCAACTATCCTAGTTAATTTGTGGAACGGTACAATAGAATGAGCCTTTCTCTCTCTAAACCTTTCGCCGTAGTGGGACGTTTCCCCTTCTCCATTGAGCGACCATCTTTTCGCTTTAGGCGAGTTCATCTAGATAATTATATTGTTTTTGACAAAAAATATTTTTACCTTTGCGCACACATTTCTACATCTCCAATCTCTGACACATCTCATCATTACTTTGCAAGCAACCTTTTCGACTCATCTCCCTCGCTCACCACTGTCACTTCGGATTTCTTTTTCTCTCATACTATTCAAGCATGTCTTCGCTCATCCTCTTTCTCATATGTATATCTTTTACATTCTTCTGTCAATCTCTTTCCTCAGCTTTCTGTTGTCTTTACTTTTTCTGTTATCCATGGACACGAAACTATGGCGAAGTCTCTGAAATCTGTCACTTGAAGCCGACATGCAACTGTTGTAGCTCTCCAAGGAAACTTGATTTTAACTCGATCGTGACTCTCGACTCAATATTGTGGTCAGAGGAATCAATCCGGACCAAAAAAATCTTCTCGGCATTCGTAACACCATGCCCAAAGCCTGGCGTCTAGCTGATCAAGTACATGGCCAGATTAATGATGACGGAATGGTTCAGTTCTTTTTTTTAACTCCAACCACTAACTTCTCTATGTCCTTGACAAAGGTCCCTGGACTTTTAGGGACTGGATTCTAAGTTTGGACTGCTAGAAAAATTGTAACTTCTCGAACTACATGCAGACGGTTACTTTCTGGATCCATGTTTATGGTTTACTAGATATGTATCGTAGTGTTGCAATGCTTACTGATCTCGCTGATGCATTTGGTCGAATCGAGTCCTATAGCATTGTTGATCCCACCTGAGACTCGTCGGCAGAAGCCTGGATGTGTGTGAAGATAGACATTCATACTCCCTTAACCTTTATGCGTCTTATGAACCTTGATGAAAATGGTCCACCAACTGTGCTTTCCTTTGTGTATGATAGGTTACGCAAGTTTGCACTTCATGTGGAATGATGACACATGACTCCTTTGGCTGTCCTCTTAACCTCGACAGATAATCGGAAGATCCTTCCATCCCATCACTTGCCGATTGTCACTTCTCGGATGGACATCCACATCATATGCATCAATATCCATCCCACATCAACTCACCCCAAACTGAAGTAACCCACTTTACTGACCAGAAAACTCTGCATGCGATTGTCCCCTACTCTTCTAACGAATGGCACTCTGTTTCTCAAGTTTCTCAACCAATCACTACGACTCTCATCTGTCAACCCATTGTGCACTCTTACCTCACTACGATTGACCCAACCTCCATTGCTTCTACCTCTAGGGGATATAACCGAAAATCCATTTTACATGATGATGAAGACGCAAGTTCCTCAATCCAGTCATACTCATCCTCTCCTAATCATCATGGTTTGATGGTTTCCACTTAACCAACCAAGTCTCCATGATCCTTCTCCACTGGAGCTGTCAAGGTCTTCGGAGCCCGTTGACAGTTCGGCATCTTCATGATCTCCGAAGGTAGTATAAATCGAATGTTATTTTACTTTCTAAAACTCTGAACACGTCGCATTATGTAACTAGTTTGGGTTGGGATTTGGGTTATCCCTACTTTTTGTTTTAGATCCAATAGTTAGGAAGGTGGTTTAGCTATGTTTTGGAACCACTCTGTTTATATATCTTTTATTCACCATCCTAACCAGCAAGGCTTCACTGTTTAGGCTATGTCTCCCACCACTCCTACTTTCAAAATACATTATGTTTACAGCTACCCAGACCTCCGACTCCAATCTGCATTATGCCAATCTCTCGCTACACAATCATCATCCTATACTCCCTCTCTGTTTATAGGCAATTCCAATGAAATATGAAACTCAAATGAAAAGTGTGGAGGTTCCTTATCTCTCTTACCTTCCACTCGAGCTTTTAATAATTTTTTATATAGCCAAGGCCTTCTTGATTTACGAACAGTGGGTGATCGTTACACCTAGATTGGACGTAGATATAACCATATCATAAGATGTCGTCTAAACAGAGCAACCACATCCTTTGATTGGCATTCCATTTTTCCTCACGCTTATGCTCTCACACTCCCTTGGATTGGATCCGATCATCTTTCTCTCCTTGTCACCACTGGTTGTACTACCCACACTCCCTTCACACCCTTTCGTAAATAGGTGGCGTAATATCCCAGAAATATACTCGCTAGTCTCTGACATCTGGTCATCGGAATGTACCCACATTCATCCCAAAAACATCACCCAAGCTTTAATCCACTGTAGAAAAGGCTTATCGAAATGGACATCTCAACTAAATTTGAATTCAAGAGCTGCAACTGATAATATTAAGCACCAACTACAAGAGGCTTTTCACCAGACTCGTCCAGACTTTAATCATATCCATAAACTCAATAAGGAACTTTTACGTCAATACAAATTCAAAGAAGAATTTTGGTGCACAAAAAGTAGAACCTTATGGTTATAAATAGGTGATCGTAACACCACCTTTTCCATTCCACAACCAAACAATAATGAGCCATCAATCGCATTTCTACCATCGGGGACTCTAATGGCTCCACTTTCATGGATGATATACATATCTGGAACATTTTTCTCTCATACTTTTCTAATATATATATGGCACGTCCAACACAAGACCACAAACCCATTATGAGGTATGTCACACCTTGTGTCACACCTGATATGAACGACTCTCTTTTAAATCTCGTATCTGACGATGAAATATGGATTGCCATAAAATAAATGGATAGAGAAAAAACACTTGGCCTATATGACCTAAACCCTGGTTTTTTAAAGACCATTGGGCCACTATCAAGATTGGAGTACAACAATACATTCAACACTTTATGGATGCTGAATTTCTTGACCCGGAGTTGAATCTCACACATATATTCATAATACCTAAAACCACGAACCTATTTAAGTCACCGAATTTTGTCCCATTAGCCTCACCGACATTGCATATAAAATACTTTCCAAAGTGTTAGCTAACCGGCTCAAGACCTGTCTCCATGCGATAATCTCTCCCAACCAATCCGCTTTTATCCCTCAAAGACTAATCACGGATAATGTGCTTATTGCACATGAGTTACTACACTCCCTCTCCTAATGTCAACTAAAGATATCCTTCATGGCTTGTAAAATAGATATCAGTAAAGCCTTTGATCGCATTGAATGGCCATATCTCTCTAATATCAGGTTGCGGCTGGGTTTTTCCCCAAAATGGTGTCGACTAGTCATGATATGTGTTTCCTCGGTTACCTATTGTATTCTTCTCAATGGCCAACCTCATGGCAACATCACACCCACTCGATGCTTTCGTCAGGACGATCCTTTGTCCCCATACTTATATATCCTTTGCGTAGAAGGTCTCGCAGCCTTACTTAAAGAATAATTTTCCTTAAGGCTGGTTACATGCATTCCAAGATAGTAGAGGTGGACCACCTATCTTAGACCTCTTATTCGCTGACGACTCGCTGATCTTCTGCAAAGCAAAAATAACTGAATGTACCACCCTTTTATACCTTTTACAAAATTATGTCGACATATCGACATATCAAGAAAAGCAGTAAATTATCAAAAGTCGAGGATAAAATGTGGTCGAGGAACACCCCAAGCCCTACAAGCTCAGCTATATTCTGTTCTACGCATCCCATCTACTCAAGGCTTCGGTCATTACTTAGGCCTTCATGACTTACAAGGGAGAGTCGGACGCACTACCTTACTACCATCCTTGATCGCATCAATAAAAAAATCAATAGTTGTTCGTCCCGTTTTTTTATCTTCGAGAGGTTCTCATTAAAGCGATCCTCCAAGAACTCCTAGCTTATACCATGACCTGTTTCAAATTACCAGTCTCGTTGGTAAATATGATCACCTCGGCATAAGAAGTTTTTGGTGGAAATCAACTCCTGAAAAACAGGGCATACTTTGGGTTGCGTGATCCAAGATGACAAAATCTAAACATAACAGAGGACTAGGATTTCAGGAACTTTACACTTTTAACACCGCGTTACTGGCGAAACAAGGATGGCGAATCCTTACTAGCCCTCACTCACTACTAGCTCGTGTCTTGAAACACAAGTACTACCATTCCAAAGCCCTTTTAATGGCTACCCTATCTTCACATCCAAGCTTTGGTTGGCGTAATATTTTCCATAGCTTACAAAAGATAAAGACAAGGTTGCATCATGTTCTTGGTTCTGGTCACACAATCAGAGCCTTTCATCATCAATAGCTACCACCGACACCACCTGATTCAACTGCCCTACCACAAATACCATGCCTCAACCCGTCTGCTTCCCTTTGCCCCTACACAATGACAGTCGATTTTTTCATCAAAAGTAACACACGGAAATGGGATATGCACAAACTACAACAATATATACACCCCCAAGATCATTCCCGCATCTTTTCTATACGCCCACCTACCTCAAATGCCCTAGACACATTTCTTGGTGCTTTTCCTTAATGAGTGTTTGCACTGCTCGGTCCGGTTATCATATTTTTTAGCTCATCACCAATCCGGCAAACCTCCACAAAATCAACATACCGTTACCCACTCCTCAAGGATTTGGCTTTGGAATATCCCCACCCCCCCCCCCTAAAAAATAATTAAACATTTGTGGTGGCGGATATATCATAATGATTTACCCACCCTAACCAAATTAATGTGTAGGGGTATCTCACTCATTCCCATTTGTCCACTATGCTGTGAGGAGAAAAAGACTATCCACCACATCCTCTTTAATTGCGGTATTAGCAAGGAAGTTTGAGACTTGGCACCATTGAACTCCTCGTCGGATTTTTGTAAGGAAACTCACATTGATTGTATCCCTAATATCATCACATAATTAATGGCCCTAAACTTGCGTCAAATGGTTCTCATCAGCTCATTATCCCGGAGATATGGAAATCCCATAATGACTTATGTTTCAAAAACCATCTTTGGCCTATACCCATCATAAAGCCTTGCAAGATGCGAAAACATGGGCCACCACTTGCCATTGCACCCCTTAATCCAAATATTGAAACGACTACGCACATTCCTCGAAACCTAATCGATGTTTCTTACACCCACTCCACACCTCACAAAGATTTTTTCCAATGTCGAACTGATGGCTCCTGAATCACCCCTATCCACCCTTGCGGCATCGCTTGGGCTTTATTCAAAAACGGAAGTTCCACCCCCCATATGCGTGGGCTTCTCAACTGTACTGGTCCGCCTAAATTCTGAAAGTGTTGAGGCGGAAGCCCTATTATGGGCCATTGCACAAATCCATGCGATGCGCCACCCCCAATCACACTTTGATACCGACAACAAAACTCTGGTTGGAGATCTAGTGAATACGGAAAATCCGCTCAATCATCAATCCCTACTCTCATCTGCTCTCACCTCGTACTGCCAGTACATTTTTTTCTTATGTTCAATCTACTACTGTACATTATATATTACGTTGTAATAACTCTGTTCGGATTTTTACGCAAAGTTCAGACGTACAAATTCTACGAACCCTATTGTTCGATGGCTTGAACATAATCTTAAAATCTTAATACATATTTAGTTGACAAAAATTTTTTTTGGAACAATCGGTAAAATTGACAACAATAACAACAAAAAACCATTTGCCCCAATCAATTTTAAGTTGAAAAACATTCTTGCACCAAATTTGTACTCTTATTTGATTAATTTAGGTGTTGAGTCACGATCCACGTTCTTAATGGTTCATAGACCCATATTTGTTTTGTCAAATTTTTTAATTTTAATTACGTTTATTGTAATTGAGTATAGTATATAAAAGATAATGTATCTGACCAATAATAAGCAGTGTTTACGAGAATAATAGTTTCAACTTTTAATATATAACACAATAAAACTAAAAACAATAGCTAATACTCTTTTGCTACACAATAATAATAAAATAACATATTTATTATTATCAACACACACTAGGGTGATTTTTTTAGGTCATGCACGGACATAAATTTATAACATTATTACAATTAAATGAATTATAGTAATTTTAATAATTTATGATTTCAATTATTTTTTTTAGTCGAAGAAGGGGAAAAGTCCCCCTTATTTATTCAAAACAAACTGAAAATTACATCACAACTTGTCTCAAAATACCAACCCCTTCGACATCCTCACGAATAATCGAATCAAAAGAAGCTGGGCAACATCCTAACAAATGAAAACCTAACAAAAAGCATGATTAGCTAAACCATCGGCAAGACGGTTAGCCTCTCTAAAGACATGCGAGATACGGACAGTCCAGTCCTCCGAAAGGAAGCCATAGCACAATCGTGCTAGGAAAGCAAGAGGATGAGAATCTCCGACCCTTGTCCGCAAGATACCCACCACTATCTCCCAATCAAGTTCCAGCTCCACCTGCTTAAAGCCTTGATTCCAAGCCATAAACAAGCCATAGTAAACTCCCCAAAGTTCTGCCAAAGGTGCTGAGCAAATCCCTATGTTAATGGCAAAACCGTGACACCAACGCGCCTCCGAATCCCGCACAACACCTCCCGCGGTAGCCTGCCCCGGATTACCGTGTGACGCACCATCAATATTCAACTTCACCCAACCAGTATTCGGCCTCGTCCATGACACAAACCGCTCAACTCGAGGACTACGAACACACTTGTTACGGATTAACAAGTGACTACTCTACACTTCACTTGCTTTATCCTTAACAAATTGTGTATGATCCCTACACTTCACCACTTCGCCAAAAAACATTGCCACATCTCCATTTCCAACTCCACCATACCGTTATTGTAAATAGAGTTGACCAAGGAATATTATTCACCTTTCTTGTTTGTCCCAAATTCTATAAACCCAACTTAGCAACTCTGCTTCAAAAAACCATCTTGTAAACTCACTTGGCATTATTCTTATCCAAATACCATGTATCGATGGACAATCCTGAAGGATGTGCAATATGGATTCCTCCCCTAACCGACATACTTGGCAAAGAGTTGCGGCACTCAAGCCTCGACGTTGTCTTTCCAAATTGGTCATAATAAATTGTTGCACTACAAGCCAAAGAAAAAACTTGGCTCTTTCGGTAGAAGTAACACCCCAAAGCTGAGAATAAAATCCCGACATGTCTTGACCAGCCACCTTTGTATAGATTAGCATACGATATGCGGAGCTCACCGAGAACTCCCCACAAGAATTATCCAGCCATGAAATATTGTCTTTAGATCCCGTAATTGTATCCACCACAAAAGCCATTAACTGCATCTTTATAGAAGGCTCGACATATGAGTCAATCAATTCCCATCTCTAGCCTCTACCATTCTCCCACATATCACACACCTTCAACTCTCGGGCTTCGTACGGTATCGGATTTTGTACCACATTACTCAGTGGAACCGACAAACACCATCTATCCGACCAAAAACAAACACTTCTTCCATCTCCAATGGACCAACTCAACCCGGGCAGCACTACTTTGCGTAGCCCTTCCATCACACTTCGCCACAACGCCGACCAACTACCTTCCGGAATAGCCCAACTAGTATTGCTTGAATCGTTAACCTTGTACTTAGCTCACAAGACTTTAGACCAAAGACTTGAATCATCTCTCAAAAAACGCCACCCCACCTTCGATAAAAAAGCAATATTCATACACTTAGAACTGCAAATCCTCAATCCACCTCGTGTCTTAGGCAAACAGATTCTATCCCACGACACTAAGTGTTGTTTACGCTGTATTGAAGTACTCCCCCAAATAAAGTTTCTCGAAATTCTGTCCAAATTGTCCAAAGTCGAAGATGGTAAGGAGATAGAACTCATTGTATATACCGGTATAGAAGACAAGACAACCTTCACTAGTGTAACTCTTCCCGCAAAACTCAGCATTCGACTCTTCCACCCAGCTAGTCGAGATGAGACTTTCTCTTCAACATTCCAAAAAGTATGTTTATTAATTCGCTTATGTAGAATTGGTAGGCCCAAATACTTACCAAG
>OVBE01006386.1:0-19968 GCA_900406425.1 Iberis pinnata | reverse complement strand
GATGATACTAACTGAGGCGAAATCCTGCGGAGGGGGTTTCGACACTAACAGATTAGCCACAAGGTCTCCCTTTGAGCTTAGCGAATTGGGTGACCTTCGAAAAATGATTGGTGAATTTCCAGTAAGATTTCAGGCTCCAAGATGGCCTTTTTTTGCTATTACCATTTCATGCGTACACATCACTTTTATCGCTTTTATTTATTTATCATGTATCTTTTTATAATTCCTTGCTGCGAGGTCGAATAATTTATATTAATTAGGAAATTAAATACTTGTCGAGTTGGTTTGTTGGAAATTTGATTTGGGGAAATTTCAACAGTCTGGCGGTTGCTCCTCCTTTCATGTGGTATATTCTTTGAATTTTAAAATTCAGACTTATCATCATTACGCCTACAAAAGAGGGTTATGCATTCTCTGAGGAAGTTATCACTGCTTTTCCTCTCTCCTTAATTATTCGGAACCGTCTTGCCCACTTCGTTTTCAACTGCCAACTCTCCCTCTTTCCTCACGCATCAAAAACGTACAGTCTCTTCACGTCTTATCTCTCTTGATTTTTGCTAGGGTTTGTGATTTTTCTTCTCCCCATATTTTCTTTCATCTTCTTCGGATTTTATTTCATCTTTGCTTTTTCTTCTTTAATCTCCCCTCCACCTCGCCTTATTCACCATGTCAAAAAAAAATCATGAAGCATGAGTTTTTCATCACATCATGCGGCTAGTACCAGCGTNTCTTTAATCTCCCCTCCACCTCGCCTTATTCACCATGTCAAAAAAAAATCATGAAGCAGGAGTTTTTCATCACATCATGCGGCTAGTACCAGCGTCGGAACCTATATGGCTTCCGGTACGAGGTCCAGGGCCGCTGCATCTCCATGGATCATGAGCTTTTCTGAATCTCGGTCAACCATTGCGTCTGTGAGGACGATTTGGGAGCAATTCGACTTCCCTTCTGATATTAGGTTCCTAATCCCTGAAACTCGTCAATTTCCTAACAATCCCCCAGTCGGAATGCGCGTCATCGAGGGATGTCCTTGAGCCAGATGATGCCGAAAGGGGGCATGTGATCTTCTTGATGATCTAGGCAAGGGAAAACGGGTTTGGGTTGGGTTGTGATATGCTCGAAGTGGCTACATATGCCAAAAGGGGGCCAAAGGGTTGTCTATGGTACCTTGCCAATAAACCCAATTAGGGGCAGACAACTAGACAGACCCCAAAATACAAAACTGACAAGGACCGGTTCTACTTTTTCCCAGAAGTCAATCACCTTTCCTTTGGGACTAAGGATCCCAATGACCTGCAATCTTGGTGGACTAGGGAAATCGGTGTGAACTGCCTTTAAACCTTCAACTTATCTCCTAGGTTTCTTTCGTTATTATATTTTCTTTATATATTTATATCACCTTGTTGCTTCTGATTTTGTTTCTCTGTGGTTGTTCATTTTTTGGCGTAACTGGTTAACTGACCTTCTCTTTTTTCCTTGGTTTTTGGTGTCTTACCAGTTTCGCATTTGGTTCAAGTCGAGAATCCTTCTCTTGAGTCCTTGAGGAATTGGCATCTTCTTGGAAGTAACCGGCTGAACAACTAGAGCACATTTGATGGGGAAAGAGTCTCTCGCAATTGGCTTTCACTAGAACCGCTTTCTGAATCATCCTCAAGTAAGTATTCAAACCTGAATCCTCTTTTGATTTGTCCAAGTTGTGTGAAATTTGCTACGTGGTTTCCTACAGATACTTCGTCTTTGTGCCCATCTATCACAATGAAGAATCCTATTCCTTACTGTGAAGCTCGCAAGTTGAAAAGTTCTCAAGGCACTTCTAGCTCGGTAGACCCTAGTGCTGCTCAAGGGGTCAAGGCATCTAAAGACTAGGCCTCAATGGATGTGGATCCCATTGAGGTCTCTCACTCATCACGTGGTGATGCTCGCAGGGAGAAGGCTATGGGTTCCCATAAGAAGGTGTCTCGTCCTCCCCCAGTTCAACGCAGCTCTCGTTACCTTGAAGCTCCGGCAGAGAAAAGAGCTCGCATGCAAGAAACGTCCCCAGTTGGTGCTTATGACTATGGCGGATTTTTTTTCATCTTCACTTGGCTGAAACAGTCTCCTATTGTCAAGGATGATGATCTCTGTGCTGAGATGGTATCTAAGCTCCGGTTAGGCGCCCCTAAGGTGTACGATCACAGGTCGCTCCCAGTGCAGAGGGAGTATGCGGAGTGGACTCGTTCTCATGCTGAGGTATGGGCGCTTCTCATTATCCATTTCATGCTCTCGCCTAGCTTTTTTTCTACCAAGTTATATGTTGTTTTTCTTAGACTGTGGCTCTAGCAAATCGGCTGGTGGGGGTCTTGGATGACGAGGTGAGGAAAGAAAAAAGGAACTATGGGGTTGAGCTAGTTGCGGACGCAACAGCTAGGGCTGACAAGGCTATTTTTGAGTTGAAGGCTACAATGAGGAGAATGGAGATGCTGACCGATGAGAACAGCAAGCTGAGGGCTAAGGTTACAAAGTTGGAAGGTCTAAGGAAAAGGGATGTCGAGAGGCTAAACGAGGAGATGGTCTGTTATGACAAAGCCAAGAAAAAGCTAAAGGATGAGGTGTGCAGTATGGCCAAGGAGCTGGCAACTATTCTAGCGGAAGTGGATGACCAGCTGGCACATAAGGTAAAAGATAAAGAAGACGAGATGAACGCGAGGTTTTCGAAGAGGATGGAATGGGTTAAGGGGAAGGTTGTGAATGAGAGGGTGTATCAGGAGAAGTTGGTGCAGGTGGAGCAAATCAAGGGTAATTTGGAATTGATCAACATGCTGCTTCGAAGGGAGACCACATTAGAATCCAAGAAGAAAGAATTGGAGGGGGACCTAGTGGGTTTTAATGAGGAACTGGGGATGCTGGATTTTAAAGAGCTGAACGTAAAGAAGGACTGGGTGGCGTCGCCAACTCGGTCTGATCTTAGTAATCTAACCGGTGAGGCTTCTAGGTTAGGCCTAGTCGGCATCGTTAATCCTTATGGTTCTAACTTCTTGCTTCTTGTCCCAGGTGATGAAGCTGTAGTTGATGAGGAGAAGGTGGGTGATCCTGCTGAGGTGATCGCAGGTTGTGATGCTACCGAGGGGGTTGTGAGCAATAAGGCTGCCGAGAAGGCAGACGTGAATGCTGGTGGCGCGTTGGACAAATCCGTTGAGGTTGCAGTGCATATTGGGGAAGTTGCAGCAGTTGCGAGGAAAGAAACCCCCACGGGGAACGATGATGACGCGGCTGGACAGATCTAAAACGCCTAGGACATCTTCTATCTCTTCTCTTTTTAGTTTTCTTTGAATCTTATCTGAATTTGACCATGGTGCATGGGGAGGATTTTCCCCAACTGGTTTAATTTCTTTTTCACTTAGTTGCCTGGGGAGGCTGTCACCCAAAACTTTAAGTTGTGTTGATTTATGCGAATATTTAGGTTTGTGTTTTACTTGTCATTTGTGTATGTTTACTGCGGGCTAAGCCAGTTTCAGATCTCCATCTAGGTGTTATCGTACTTGCTTAGATAGTATCGCAGGCGCATACTTAGCAAAAACCCGCATGCATTTGGTATCAAGTATATTGTTATATGGTGACATACCTATTCGAGGGATCGAATGTTTAAATGGGAGGTAAATGTTTCAGTCGTCAAGAATGTTTATCATATGTTTCAATGCATTATCGCGAGGATGGGCTCAGCTTTAGCGCTTATACCTTTATGAGGTTTGCTCAGGCTAATACCCATTGAGGATGTCCGATGTATTGTACGACTGGCCAGGTCGCACAATGTTGTGCAAGTGGAAAATTGTTTGTCGTTTTGAGTGTTGTGTTATAGGAAAAGGTGTTTAGAAGTTTGGATAGCGTTACCTGAAAATAAAATTTGAAGGTTTAGGTGGCTTCCTTCGGGTACAGTGCAGTGTTCTCCCCTCGATTTCGTCGGAGTATTGGTAAATACAATTGGAAAAAATGATAAAATTACATGGGGTGATGCGTAGGGTGGTATCTCCATGTTCAGAATATGATATGTTGTCATTGTAGGAGCCCCCAGTTGGGTCTGTGTCGGAGTGTAAAGGACGAATACGTCTCCCCCATTTTTGAGAAAAATTTATAAGAGAAGGATGGGCGGGGTGGGTCGGAATGTAAAGGACGAATACATCTCCCCCATTTTTGAGAAAAATTTATAAGAGAAGGATGGACGGGCTGGGTCGGAGTGTAAAGGATGAATACATCTCCCCCATTTTTGAGACAAATTTATAAGAGAAGGATAAGCGGGCTGGGTCGGAGTGTAAAGGACGAATACATCTCCCCCATTTTTTGAGAAAAATTTATAAGATAAGCATGGGCGGGCTGGGTCGGAGTGTAAAGGACGAATACATCTCCCCCATTTTTTGAGAAAAATTTATAAGAGGAGGATGGGCGGGTTGGATCAAAGCGTAAAAAGAAAACATCAATAAACTAAATAATAAGAATAGCTTAATTACCCCGAGCAGGGGATCAAGCCTTGGTCGTAGTTCATTGGGTTCGGTCTATAACTTGCGTAAATGAATGATGGAAATAAAAAGTGCTAAAATCCTAACAAAAGAATTTCTTCAAGTGTTGGGCATTCCAAGGGTGTTTCTCTTCATTTTCGTCTACGTCCTCCAATTCGTAGACTCTTGGTTTAATTATTTTGGTGATTTTGTATTGTCCTTCCCATCTGATTCCGAACTTTCCTGCATTCTTCTCTGCCCGTGCGGGGAAGACTTCCCTTAATACCAGCTCTCCTTCTTTGAAACATCGTTGCTTGATTTTCTCGTTGTAGAATCGAGCTGCGACATTATGGTAGTTTTATAGCCTTACGGTTGCCTGGTCTCTCCTCTCATCGACTGTGTCGGCTATGACTATGAGCATCTGGTCATTTTGATATGTGTTCTGGGGTGCCAACTCGCGTTTAAGGCTTGGGATTTTGGTCTCAGCTGGTATTACTGCCTCGGTACCGTATACTAAATAAAACGGTGAGTCGTTGGTACCCCTCCTCGGCGTTGTCCGATAGGACCAGAGTACCCCTTCCAACTCATCGGCCCATCTCCCCTTTTTCGCATGTAGTCTTTTCTTTAGGCCGTCCAAAATTGTCTTGTTGCGGCCTCAGCCTGGCCGTTAGCTTGTGGGTAATATGGAGTTGAAAAGGTTAGGTTTATTTTCATTCTTTCACAAAAATCCTTGAACCTATCAGAGGAGAATTGAGGGTCGTTGTCGGTGTGAATTTCGTAGGGAACTCCGTGGCGACATATTATGTTCTTCCAGATATAAGACTCTATGTTTTCCGATTTGACCTTGAAAAATGATTCGGCCTCTATCCATTTAGAAAATTAGTCTGTTAGGATGAGGAGGAATCATTTCTGCTTCAACTTGTGCATCTGACCAATTACGTCCATGGACCATCACATGAAGGGGTACATTGTTGTAATGGAATGCATCTCCTCAGTGGGTCTGCATATCAATGGTGCATGTTTTTGGCATTTTTTTCATTTCAGGGCGTGATGTTCGCAGTCTGTGATCATGGTCGGCCAATAATAGCCATATTGTTTTATTTTGAATGCCAGCTTTCTGCCGCTTGAATGATTTATGCATGCTCTGTCATGGACTTCCCTTATGATCTTCTTTGTCTCGTGCCCGAATATGCACTTCACTAGTGGGCCACGTACGCTCCATTTGTTAAGGTTCCCATCCAACTGAGTGTATCTCACGCTTTTGGCTTTGAGATTCCTAGCGTCCCATTTCTTTGGCGGTAGGATCTCGTCTGTGATGTATGCAAGTATTTTTACCCTCCAATCTATCTCCACCTCGACCTCATCTGTTTCCATCAAGTCCTCGACTTCTTAAACATCCTTGGGGTCTGGATTGGCGTTGTACTCTTCAGTTGTCTCTTGTATTACACATATGGAGTTGGTGATGGAGATGTTGGGTTTATCGATTTTCTCAAGCGGTATGACCCTGGTCGTTTGAGAGTTTGTAGTTGATGTCAGGGCGTCACCGGATATATTCTCTCCTTCGGGGATCTTGACCAGGTTGAAATCCACGAATTCATGGCAGAGGATCTTTACTATGTCCAGGTACGTTTCCATTCTATCGTCCCTTGTTTCGTATTCCCCGCTAAATTGGTTTGCAAGCAACTGGGAGTCGCAGTAGGCGCTAACCCGTTTGGCCCCAATTGCCGTTGCCAGTCGCAGGCCGGCAATTATTGCTTTGTACTCGACTTCGTTGTTCGAAGCGGCAAAGTTTAGTCGGAATGATTGCTCGATCATCTCCCCCGTTGGGGAGATTAATCATACCCAAACTTCGGAGCCATGTTTCGAGCTTGCTCCGTCTATGTATAGGGGTCACTTCGCTTCGTCGAGTTTTATTACTGTGTCCATTTTGGGTGGTAGCTCTATCAGGAAATCCGCTAAGACTTAGGACTTTGCATATGTTCTACTTTTGAATTCTATGTCGTGCTCGCTGAGCTCGACAACCCATTTGGAAAGTCTTCCCAACTGGTTAGGACTGTGTAGGATCCTGCGCAACGGCTGATTTAAGTATACGACGATTGAGTGTGACTGGAAGTAGGATCGCAGTTTTCTTGTGAAGTGCACTACTGCCAGAGCCATTTTTTCTATTGTTGGGTATCTAGTCTCCGCATTGTCTAGGATTTTGCTGACGTAGAAGATCGGCTTTTGGTCGCGCAGCTCCTCGCATACAAGGACCAAACTAATCACGTAAGGCGAGACCGCAATGTAAATATATAGGGTTTCCCCTTCTTGTGGCTTTGAAAGGACAGGGGGTGTCATCATATAGGTTTTAAAGTCCTTGAACGCCAACTCGCATTCTTCGTTTCAGATAAATTTTTTGTTTCCCTTCAGAAGGTTATAGAACGGAAGGCATTTTTGTTTATTGACTTTGATATGAACCTGGTCAAGGTGGCTATGCGTCCGGTCAGCCTTTGTACTTCTCTCGTGTTTTTTGGTGAAGGTGTCCTTAAAAATGCGTTGTTTTGCTTGGGGTCGGCATTGATGCCCCTCTTGGTCACCAAGTAGCCGAGGAATANATGCGTCCGGTCAGCCTTTGTACTTCTCTCGTGTTTTTTGGTGAAGGTGTCCTTAAAAGTGCGTTGATTTGCTTGGGGTCGGCATTGATGCCCCTCTTGGTCACCAAGTAGCCGAGGAATTCTCCCGAGGTTACTGCGAAAGTGCACTTAGCTGGGTTCAGCTTTATCTCGTAGGTGTTCAGTATTTGGAAGCAGGTGCGCAGGTCACCCACATGGTTGTCTTCATTAGAAGACTTGAAGAGCATATCGTCTATATAGACTTTCATTGTTTTACCAAGTTGTTTCGAGAACATCTTGTTGACTAGGCGTTGATAAGTTGCGCCGACGTTTTTCAGGATGAAGGGCATCACCTTATAGCAATAAATGCATGTGTCCATAGTGAAAACGTTTTTCTCCCTATCATCTGGGTGCATGAGTATTTGGTTATAGCCTGAGAAGGCATCCATGAATGAGAGCATCTTGTGACCGGATGTGGCTTCAACGAGCTGGTCTATGTTTGGCAGCGGGAAACTGACTTTGGGGTATGGTTTGTTCAGGTTGGTTGAAATCTATGCGCACTCTCCATTTTCCGTTCTTTTACGGGATTCGCCAACCATTCTGGATATTTCACCTCTGTGATTGTTCCTACACCTAGCAATTTCTCCACCTCGTCTCTAACTGCATGAGCTCATTTGGCTCCCAACTTGCGCTTTTTCTACTTAACTCGCTTGTTGATCGGGTCTGCGTTCAGTTCATGGAACATGATGTCTAAACTTATTCCCGACATAACTGTCATGTTCCATGCGAAAGTGTGTTTATTTTCTTTGAGGAAAAGAATTAGCTCCTCCTTCAAATCTTTTTGAAGCTTTGATCTTATACCGACGCATCGCTCTGGGTATCCTGGGTAGATGTATTGCTGCGTCTAGTTTGGGTTCCTTGTATACTGGCTCCTTAGGTGGGGTTGGCTCCCTGATCTGTAATTACTATAAAGTCTTTTCCCTAAGTTTGAGCTCAGCTAAGTAACAGGCTCAGATCGATCTTTGACTTCCCTGATTGTCTTAATCCCTTCTTTGGTGGGGAATTTGACGCATTGATGGTAAGTCGATGGGACAGCCTTAATTGTATTGATCCAGGGCGTTCCTAAAATCGCGTAGTATATCGTTGGTCAGTCTATTACCGTGAACTCAATCATCCTCGATACTCCTGTTGCGTGCATGAGTAATTTGATTGTTCCAATAGTCATGGAGGTCTCGCTCGTGAAACCGGCTAATGGTGTTGGAGGTCCCTCGGTCCGAGTCAAGTCTATGTCCATTTTTGTCAAGGATTATTTGAAAATCAAGTCTACCGAGCTCCCAGTATCTATGATCACCCTTGCAATCTCATATCCATCTAGGATTAGGTCGATGACCAGTGGGTTGGCGTGAGGTATGTCGAGTCTTGTGGTGACCATTTTGTCGAACGCTATAGGTTCTCCTGCCTTGGGGGCTTGACTTGCTATTTCTTACACGAAGCCACCCTGCGTCCGTAGGCTTTGATTGTTGTCACCGAGTTGAGGCCGAATTGGTGGTTCCCCATGATTATGTTAATCCGTTTTTTGAATGGTGGAGTTGAAGCCATCTGAGGTAAATCTTCCCGAGTCCGCTTCGGGGGGTTGGTTTCCTCATTCTCGTCATCCGTCTCCGGCTGGGAACCCGCAGCTTTCACCTTGCTAGGTTCGATTAATTCTTTGTATTGGTATTTGTCGTAGAGGAAGGATTTAAAGCTTCTGCATTCTTCGGTGGAGTGGGCATCTTGGTTGTGGTAATCGCAATGTTTCTTGATCCTCTCCTGCTCCTCAGGTCGTTTCCATTGGTTCCAAGGTCCAGCTTTGGGTCTTCCGGCATAAAAGGCTTGGTTCTCCGCTGAGAAGTTTTGTTTTGGGACTACGGTCTGGTTGGCGGGGTTTTTCTCTCTGCTTCTTTTCCGTTTTCTATCAAGTCTTCTTCTATTCGCGCAAATACTTTCCCTCAGTGCAGTTCGTCGTCAATTATAGCTGGGGATCAATATTAGATCTTTCCGGAATTCAGATTCTCCCCAGACCGCGTTTTTGAGGACAGCGATGACAGTGTTGTCAGTGACCATTACCCGGGATATTACCTCTTTAAATATGTCGATGAATTGCCGGAGGGGTTCCTTAGGGCCCTGAGTCATGCTCCACATATCTGCGTCTGAGATGTCTCGCTCGATATATACTGAATAATGCTTCAAGAACATCAAGCTCATTTGGTTGAAGTTGTGGATCGATTCCTCAGGTAGTCTAGAAAACCAGGTGAGTGCTGGACCATGAAGATGCTCGCTGAAGAGTTGGCAGTAACCCGCGTCTTTTTCATGGTCGTCAAATTGCGCTCTCCTGATTGCGATGCAGGAAGCGGTCATATACGCACTAGGATCCGTCTTTCCTTCATAAAAAGGGATTTTGATTTTCCCTGGGTTCTACACCTAGGCGTTTTTTATGTGTGGGGCATACGGGCTATGGAGTGTCTCCTCCATTAATCGGCCCAGCTCGGGTGCTGAACTGATGGCCTGGTGGACTTTGGAATTCGTTTTTCGGACGGCCTCCTGAAGGGAGTTTTTCATCTCCTGGATTTCCTTGATCGAGCGCTTGGGTCGCTTTCCAGATCGGGAAGGTGGGGTGCGGTCACCTTCCTCGTTCCTTTCGGAATCTTATGCAGGGTTTTCTGACTTATCGGTTTGATCATCTTCATCATCTGAGCCCTCAGGGTCATGGTGCGACTTGGCTTCTCGAGGTCGTCATTGGATTGGTCGCTTTTCGAGTTGGATTGCTCCCTTTCGAGGTCGTCATTTGGCGGAGTTTCGGTGACATCAGGACGGCTTTCATGCATTCTACCCAAGCGCGGGGTTGGGGTGAAACGCAACCTCCTGGAATGTTCTCCTAAGGTGAGATATCGCCGTGAGGAGGTCCGTCAGACGCTGTTGCAAAGAGGTCACCCGGTCGAGGCGTTTGGTAATCGTCTTAGTTTGGTTTGCGGACTCCTTAGCCATTTGATCAAGTCGGTCAAGCAAGAACCTGTTTAGAGCGTCTTGTGTCTCCTGTCTCTCCGGCATGGATTGTATGGACTAGCGGAGTGCCTGGATTGTGCTGGTATATCCGTCGAGTTGCGTTTATGCGTTATCGGCCATGATAGTGCTGGATCTGGCTACGGTTTTCCTTTTGCGTCAAAGAACCTAACATTCCCCCATAGTCAGCGCTAATACGTGGATGCTAGAATCCACAATATGATTTTGTCAACTTAATCTTAATGAGGAATTCGATTGTTCTTGTTTAATAAGGATAAAGGCGCAACACAAATTAATATTGAAATAGATTTTATTGACTTGAATTGATGAATACACTTGCGATTTAATTTATGGTTGATTAAAAGTAACTCAAAAATTCTCTCTCGAAAAGATTCCCTTCTTCTTCTTCCTCTTCCTCTTCCTATTTTTATAGTCCTCTCCACTTAGCTAGGATTGTTCCGATCCTCTCGGCATGTTTCCCCCTATTATCTCGGTGAAACCCGA
This sequence comes from Iberis pinnata, assembly GCA_900406425.1. Taxonomy (NCBI): domain Eukaryota; kingdom Viridiplantae; phylum Streptophyta; class Magnoliopsida; order Brassicales; family Brassicaceae; genus Iberis; species Iberis pinnata. The sequence continues at coordinate 9,365 of OVBE01006386.1, read as the reverse complement.
CTAATCTGGACCCACCTGGACCTGGTCTCTGATTGCTCGTCTTACGCTTGTGCCCTTCCCAGTTCGATTTCATTCTGAGTGTTCGCCTGCCTCTCTATCATACTCAGGTGGACAGCTTATTCGGTCAACCCTTTTGTGCTTAATGCGTACTGGGTCAACCCTTGAGGGATGATACTAGCTGAGGCAAAATCCTGCGGAGGGGGTTCCGACACCAACAATTGACTTTATATTAATATGTCCCAAACGTGCATGCCATATGTTTGACTCTGAAATCGTGGCCACATGTAGATTCACCAAATCGTGAACTCCCATGTTTATCTTGTCTAGACGATTTCTTGATCTTTTTGTCTTGACAAATAATTTTCCATTTTGATCTTTCATGACTAGTCATTCTCCTTTCATTCTTATGTTACATCCAGGTTCAATTGCTTTATCTAAACTAATTATATTGCTTTTTAGGTCATGAATATAATAGACTTATGTCATCACTCTTGGTTCTCCATTAGTATCAATGAAAGAGATTGTTTCTTTTCCTGCAATATCGATTCTTGAATCATCTCAGAATCTTACTTTTCGGTTATTGTTTGATCAATCATTTTGAAGTATCTTTTGCAATATGCGATTACTTGCTCCATTGTCAAGATACCATGTATTTTCTCTTCTAGTATCAGCTTCATACTTACTTGGTATACATTGGTCTTCATTCAGGTAAACTTCTTCATGCATCATAAGCTCATCCACGTCGTGAGTATCATCTTCTTCACATTCTTGTGTTATTTGCAGTTTTAACAATCGATCTGGGCATTTTGATGAAAAGTGTCTTGGTTTATCGCACTGATAACATATAATTTTTTCATATCCCTTTCATTGTTGAAACACCCTCGACTTCTTCCTATGTTAGGTCCACGTCCACCACGACCTCTTCCTCTATCGTTATAGGTTTTAGCTCTAAGTTGGTTGTTTTGATTCGTCATGTTCGCATACATAAAAGTATTATGATTGTTTTGAGTTTCCTCTTCTTCTTCTACTTTGATGCATCCTTCGTAAGCTTTCCTATGATATCTTCATAGCTTTTTTTGTTTAGGTCTAGGAGTTTTTTCCAGTGACGCTACGATTTGTCTGTATTTATTTCGAGGAAGACTGGAAAGAAATTTCTTAACCATCTTAGATTCTTCAATGATGACTCATAGGGAGGTTGATTTCAATGATATCTCATATATCTTTCTAGAAAATTCGTCTATGGTGTATGTGTCTCTCATCTTTAATTGATCGAATTCAGCCGTGAGTGCTTGTAGCCTTGCATCCTTAACTATGTCTGCTCCAATATGTCTTGATTTAATGGCATCCCAAAATCCCAAAATTTCTTGGATGTGTCTAGTTCGCCGACTTGCAGAGCTAGTGCCTCAGGTATCGTTTGAACCAACAGTGCCATAGCTATGTTATTTTCTCTTCATCCTTGGATTCTGTTTCTATAACTTCCCATACTTTATGAGCTTTGAGTGAAATTTTCATCCTCATAGCCCAAACGGTGTATTTGGTTGTGTTTAGCATCGGGAATTGTATAGACGATGTTCCGGCTTTTTAGTTTTTTCGGCATGTTAAGCGAGATCTCCCATGGTCTTTGTGTGATTTTTGTTGCAAAGCTCTGATACCAATTAAAGCTTTGCTTCGAATATCAAACTCGAGATTATAAAAAATAACTCTCTTTATTAAATTTAAGAAAACTAACTTTAAACCTAAAGCTCTCGAATCTCATAAGTTATGTCACAACTTTGACATCTCCTTATATAGTCATCAGTTTTCTATTCCTAATTAGATTTCACATAGATATAAATAACACCAAATATACTTTAGATAACTCCTAAAACATATATAAGATAATCTCCTAACTCTATCTTATCTAAAAGACAAATAGGAAAGAAAATACACTTGCTTGATTCTCAAGCTATTTCGAGCTTATCTCAACAAAAAGGGCATGGATACTCATAGATTCGGCGGGTGTATATTTGGAATTTGTTGCTGCACAAAGCCAACCTTTTTCTTCATCAATTGAGTGTGAAAGTCAAGCTCTTCTCATGGCCACACAACAAGTGTAGGGAAGAGACTATCAAAATGTTTGTTTTTTAAGGTGATAACCAAAAATTGGTTCAACTTTTACAAACTAAAGAGATTAATTTTCAAATTCACAAATGGATCAGAGATATAAACTGATGTGATTCCAACCAGCTACTCACAAGGAGACTCAACGGATGAAGAGATAGAGGATATGCAAGAATTAGGTGAAGCTTTCAAAGTAACAGATGGAGTGATCACTAGAACTAAGGCTAAGGAGTTAGCTAAAGGAGTCAAAAGTTTACTCAAAAGGAAGCAACTAGGAGACTCAACACCAAGGTACATCTACACATATGCAAATGAAGAAGACGATCAAGGTAATACACTAAGTAACTAAGTGGTTATCTTGCACTTTTTCCTTTGAATGGTTTTGTCTCAATGAGTTTACTATGCAAAGGTTTTTAACGAGGCTTGATAATTCACTTTCGCCTAAGTTACTTAGTTATTACTTGATCACAAGTATAAAATATCTATTATACTTAGAAAGCATTTAAATTTTGAATTTAAACTCAAAATCAACTTTTTCATGCTTTCATTTAATTTCCAATCTTTATGACAATTATGTTATTTTTAAGAGAAGGTGCATGTACCTTTCTCTTCTTCTATATATTGTTCTCGAATCTATCAATAAAAATCAATCAATTTCATTCTAAAACCCTTATACTATTGACTCAAAACAAATCGAAGTGGTGAGAGCCAAACCACTAGAATTCTTGATTCTCTTACAAGCACAGTCTTTTGAGATCCATTATACTCTCAAACAAGATCGTCATCTTTTGTTTTTTTATCATCATTTTCACCTCTATTTATTCCATATTCTATTACCATCAAATTCCAGAAAGTGTTCTTCACATATAGTTGTCATTCCGCGCAAAGAGCTTCATTCAAAGATAAAGATCGAAGGGGAGTAGAGTCAGGATCGTATCATGTGGTATCAGAGCACTCTTTGAATCAAAGCTAAGTGTTTCTTAACCTTTTATTTCGTTTAAGACTTGTGAAGAACCCTAGTCTGACCCTTCAACTTCTATTGCACGAAAATTGTATCTGTTTTGAAATATGTTTCTGTTTTGATTTCTGTTCTTTTCTATCTTTGAATATGTTTTTGGGTGTTATTGTGCTTGTTTACTGCGAATTTGTTGTGTATGATACATGATAATGGCCAATACAACCATTTCTCCAAATATTATGGAGCAAGTCAAACAGATGATGCTTGAATCTCAACAAAGACTTGTTTAGCAACTTAGAGAAGAATTTGAGAAGTCTTCTCATTTAGAATCAGAACATACTCCTACATCTTCAGAAGCTGCTAGAATTGATAGAGAAGAAAGAGAGGCTACAGCAACAAGAGAAGCTAGAGAAGCAGAACGTAATAATCTAGGTTCTGATGATTATTATGGCAGTCATGGATCAGATCAGAGCATGAGAGGTCATAAAAGTGGTATAAACAATAGAGATCCTGTTAGACAACAACTTGATCATATCAAAATCAAGTTTCCATCCTTTTAAGGCAAGAATGATCCTGAAGCTTATTTAGATTAGGAAAGGAAGATGGAATCCAAATTTGTTTGTCAAGGCACTTATGAACCTAACAAAGTGAAGATTGTTGTCTTTGAATTTAGTGATTATGCCTTACTATGGTGGGAACATCTGAATATTACTAATAGAAGATGTGGTGATCCAACAATTGCTACATGGCAACAGCTCACAACCTGTATGAGAAGAAGGTTTGTAGCAAATCACAACAACAGAGAGTTACTAAACAAACTAAGAAAGCTCACTCAAGGCAGCAACTCGGTTAGAGATTATTATCAAGAAATGGAGACACTTCTTATTATAGTTGATTTGAATGAAAATGATGAAGTTACAATGTCTAGATTCTTGGGAGGATTAAACATAGATATACAAGATAAACTAGAGCTTCAATCCTATCGAGATATTGAAAAGATGGTACACAAGGCTGAGCTGATTGAAATTCAAAATAAAAGAAGAACTAGTAAACCAACATTTACCTCTAGATCAACTAAGCCTAAAGACTACAAGGACAATAAACCATCTTACAACAAAGACTACAAGTCAGCCTCTACTGAAACCAAAGATGAACCTAACCAGATTACAAAGGTAAAGGTATTGCTTCTTCAGATGGTGGCATCGGTAGAATCATATGTTTTAAATGTCAAGGAATGGGTCACATGGCAAAAGAATGTACTAGCAAGAAGACTTTTCTGTTGCTTGAGAATGGAGACATCATTTCAGAACATGAATCTGAATCTGAACACGAAGAAGAAGGAGAAGCACCAGTTGTTGGTGAAATGCTTGTAGCAAGAAGAACTTTGAGTGTTCAAAACAAGACAGAAGAAATAGAGCAAAGGGATAACTTATTTCACACACGCNGTTTTAAATGTCAAGGAATGGGTCACATGGCAAAAGAATGTACTAGCAAGAAGACTTTTCTGTTGCTTGAGAATGGAGACATCATTTCAGAACATGAATCTGAATCTGAACACGAAGAAGAAGGAGAAGCACCAGTTGTTGGTGAAATGCTTGTAGCAAGAAGAACTTTGAGTGTTCAAAACAAGACAGAAGAAATAGAGCAAAGGGATAACTTATTTCACACACGCTGTTTTGTTAAAGACAAAGTATGCAACCTCATCATCGATGGAGGAAGTTGTACTAATGCAGCTAGTGAAAGTATGGTTGAGAAGCTGAATCTCAAGACCATTAAACATCTCAGACCTTACAAACTACAATAGCTTAATGAGGGAGGACAACTACAGGTTACTCATGAAGTTAATGTGCCTTTTACTATTGGAAAATATGAAGATGAAGTAATGTGTGATGTTCTGCCCATGGGATCAAATCACATACTGTTGGGAAGGCCATGGCAATTCGATAGAAAAATTATACATAATGGCTACACCAAAAAGTACTCATTCGTATTTCAATACAGAAAGGTTACACTCCTACTTTAAATCCTAGTCAAATATATCAAGATCAACTTCTTATGAAGATTAAGAATGAGAAGGAGAAGGAGAAACCTATGAATACCAGCCTCTACATTAAATTTGGTGAAGTTAAAAGAACTTTTTATTCAGATAAACCAGATTTGTTAATTTTCTATAAAGAAGCTCTTGTGAGTTTCACTAACCTTGCACAGGAACTTCCTAGTGGTATGTCTAAACTATTGCAGGAATATAGTGATGTTTTCCCAGAAGAAGCAACAAAAGGTCTTCCACCAATTCATGGAATAGAACATCAAATAGAATTTATTCCAGGACCAACACTACCTAATAGACCAGCCTACAANACACTACCTAATAGACCAGCCTATAGGACCAATCCTGTTGAAACTAAAGAACTTCAGAGGCAAGTTGAGGAGTTGATGAGCAAAGGCCACATAAGAGAAAGCATGAGTCCTTCTGCTGTACCAGTCTTACTTGTACCTAAAAAGGATGACACATGGAGAATGTGTGTGGATTGTAGAGCCATCAACAATATCACTGTAAAGTATCGCCACCCTATTCCTAGATTAGATGATATGTTAGATGAATTAAGTGGTTCCACTATCTTTTCTAAAATTGATCTTAAAAGTGGTTACCATCATATTAGGATGAAGGAAGGTGATGAGTGGAAAACTGATTTTAAAATGAAAGAGTTTCTATATGAATTGTTTGTTATGCCATTTGGTTTAACAAATGAACCTAGTACTTTTATGAGATTAATGAATCTCGTGCTTAGAAATTTCATAGGAGTATTCGTTGTTGTTTACTTTGATGATATACTGATTTATAGTAAGAATCTAGAGGAGCATCTTAAGCATATCAATTATATTCTAGATGTTCTTAGGAAAGAATCTCTCTATGCTAATTTGAGTAAATGCTTTTTTTGTACGAATAACCTTGTCTTCTTAGGTTTTGTAGTAAGTGCAGATGGTGTTAAAGCCGATGAGGAGAAGATAAAAGCCATTAAAGATTGGCCAAGTCCTAAAACTGTTGGAGAAGTAAGAAGTTTCCATGGACTTGTTAGTTTTTATAGGAGATTTGTCAAAGACTTTAGTACTATAGCAACACCATTTACTGAAGTGATGAAGAAAGAAGTGGGATTCAAATGGGAAGAAGCTCAAGAAAAAGCATTTCAGACCCTCAAAGAGAAGCTCACTAACTCTTCTTTACTTATGTTACCAGATTTCTTGAAAACTTTTGAAATAGAATGTGATGCATCTGGTATTGGAATTGGGGCTGCTTTGATGCAAGATAAGAAACCAATTGCTTATATTAGTGAGAAACTCGGAGGATCAACAATCAACTATCCTACTTATGACAAAGAGCTTTATGCATTGGTGAGGGCATTACAAACTTAGCAGCATTATTTTTGGCCAAAGGAGTTTATCATTCACACAGATCATGAATCACTGAAACATCTCAAAGGACAACAAAAGCTTAACAAAAGACATGCTCGATGGATAGAGACTATAGAAACTTTTTTATATGTCATTAAGTACAAAAAAGGTAAAGACAATGTAGTAGCTAATGCATTGTCCAGAAGGTACTCTCTACTATCTTCTCTAGATTCTAAACTTATAGGATTTGAACTGTTAAAGGATTTATACAAAACTGATCAAGAGTTTAGTGAACCTTACAAGAATTATGAAAAAATTGCTAGTGGAAACTACTATAGGCAAAATGATTACATGTTTTATAATCATAAACTTTGTGTGCCTAATGGTTCTATGAGAGAATTACTAGTCAGGGAATCTCATGGAGGTGGTCTTGCTGGACATTTTGGTGTGACAAAGACTCTTAAAGCTTTACAAGATCATTTCTATTAGCCTCACATGCGCAAAGATGTTGAGAAAATTTGTGCTAGATATGCTATTTGCAAACAGACTAAGTCTAAGGTTCAACCGCATGGTTTGTATTCTCCTTTGCCTATTTCATTACATCCTTGGACTGATATCTCTATGGACTTTTTGGTAGGATTGCCTAGGACTAAAACTGGTAGGGATTCTATTTATGTTGTTGTAGATAGATTCTCTAAGATGGCTCATTTGTAGCTTGCCATAAGACTGTTGATGTTGTTAGTGTTGTTAATCTATTCCTTAGAGAAGTTGTGAGATTACATGGAATGCCTAGGGTGATAGTTTCGAATAGAGATACCAAGTTTCTTAGTCATTTCTAGAAAAATTTGTGGGCTAAGTTTGGAACCAAGCTGGCATTTTCTATTACTTGACATCCTCAAACTGACGGCCAAACTGAAGTGGTAAATAGATCATTATCTACATTGCTTAGGACGTTGGTAAGAAGTAATTTAAAGTCTTGGGAAGAATGTTTGCCTCATGTTGAGTTTGCTTATAATCATGCACAACATTCTGCCACAATGTTTTCACCATTTGAAATTGTTTATGGATTTAATCCCTTATCTCCTTTGGATTTAATGTCTTTACCTTTAAGTGAAAGATGTAGCTTAGATGGAAAGGAGAAAGCTTAACAGGTTAAGAAAATACATGAGAAAGCTAAGAAAAACATAGAGCATAAAACCAGATTGTATGCTAAACAAGCTAATAAGGGAAGAAAAGAGATGATCTTTGAGGAAGGTGATCTAGTGTGGGTTCACCTAAGGAAAAAAAGATTTCTAGCAGAAAGGAAGTCTAAGTTGATGCCTAGAATCGATGGACCATTCAAAGTGACCATGAGAATCAACAACAATGCCTATCAAATTGATCTCCAAGGGAAGTATAATGTGAGTAGCTCATTCAATGTTTCTAATCTTTTTCCTTATGTTGCTGATTCGGATTTGAGGTCGAATTTGAATCAAGTGGGAGAGGATGATGTGATTCCAACTAGCTACTCGCAAGGAGACTCAACGGATAAAGAGATAGAGGATATGCAAGACTTATGAGAAGCTTTCAAAGTAACAGATGGAGTGATCACTAGAGTTAAGGCTAAGGAGTTAGCTAAAGATGTCAAGGGTTTACTATCACCACCAACATCCATGTTAGAACAATCATAGTCATCTCCATAAGCATTGTGACTTTGAGCATGATTCTCAATAAGTTGCAAACCATCAGCTTCGGTTTGGCTGAAGAAATTTCTCTGGCTTGCAGTATCCAGCATCATCCTGAATTTAGGGGCAAGACCCCGGTAGAAAGTACTAAGGAGGCTCTCACCGGAGAAACCATGGTGGAGTGTGTAGCCCTTGAAACGTTCCCACGCTTCACCAAAGGATTCAGTTCCTTTTTGCACAAACCCGGATATCTCATTCCAGATTCTTGCAGTTTTTGATGTGGAGAAGAACATGGTTAGAAACGCCTTTTTACAAGTGTCCCAAGTTTCCACTGAAGCAGTTGGGACGTTCTTTTCCCAGGAATGAGCTTTGTCTCCCAAAGAGAAGAGAAACAATATGAGCTTGAAAGCATCTTCTGTCACTCCATTTATCTTGACAGTGCTGCACAACATGTCAAAATTGTCCAAATGGTCCAAAAGATCTTCTATAGGTAGACCGTGGAACTTCGAGTTCTGAACCATAGTGATGAGACTGGACTTGATTTCGAAGTTGTTATTAGCAATAGCTGGTGGTTTAATCCATGTACGCTGAGTATGAGCATTAGGGGCATCATTTTCTCCTATGGTTCGTGCACCATTGTTGTTGTTCGGGTTATCCATCTCCAAATCCAATCGTAAAAGATGAGCAAGTCGCTCTTGTTCTCGTTTCCCGAGTTTGTTGTCTTTCAAGTGCACGAATATCCGCAACTAGTGGAATGAGATTGGTTGGTCCTCTACTTCTTAGGTTCATACACCTGAAATGCACAATAAAAGAGAATAGAGAAATTAGCACAATAACCGAAATTGGGCTTAGTCCTAAACAACTTCAGAGCACTAATGGCTAAAATCAATCCTGAAATCGCAACGGCGCCAATTTTATAAACAGAGAATTTGCTAATCCTATGTCTAGCAAATAGTTAAGTTTAATTATGTCATTAAAGTACTTAAGATATCATCCAATTCAGGTAAAGTTCAACTCATTAATCCTATTTGAATTATGCTTAGTCTATGCCATTAAGATTGTTGGTTTAAACATTCAAACATGCACAATTTATAAAGTCAAAGAAAAGTCAACAGTAATTAAGAAAAAGTCAACAGAAATTTAAACTTGTAATTTAAAGGTAAAAGACTAAGCAAATAGTTTAGGAAATTGATTTTGGTGATCAAATGAATTCATGTGGTGTCTATTCTATCTATTAAGCTAACCCTTGGTCT